>JAOVVI020006881.1:0-15275 GCA_028571085.2 Nepenthes alata | reverse complement strand
GAAGTTTTTCTAGACTAATGAATGTGAAAGGAGCTTTCAAGAGTTGAAGAATTACTTAACTATCACCCCAATTCTAGCTTTCAATAATGGACCCCAAACACCAATTCCCATACTTCGTCCCGCTTAAGAAACAATGTCTTCATTGAGCGTGACACTGTTGGCCCAACTCACGTTTGTATACTTCCCACTAAGATTATCCATGATATAATTATGCAACAATTCAATTCCATATGATATATATTATCTGCTTTTGACTACAAGTATGAGTTTGCACTTGCACGATTTTTTTTCTTAGAATTTCTCAGCAAAAAAGCTTGTTATTATGGAAATGTCTAAACCTCGCTATAAAGCTCATCCTTTCTCATCATAGCTCATCCTTTATATGAGTTCCATATAAAGGATCAAAATCTATGGTCAAGATCCTAGACATTAGTATTTAGGATAATCTCTGGCTTATTTGAAAGCATAAAAACGGAGATTTCTGTCATTTAAAACACAATATGCTAATAAATTGAATCAAAGAACTGTATTTGTAGTAACTTTATTGTCGAAGTCAAAGAACAGGTGCACATTTTACTTGCAAAGCAGAAGACAAACACAATAGAATCTTGCAGAACAGGTGCACATTTTGCTGTATTTGTAGTACGGCTCAATCAAGAAAATGGGTTTTATTTGGTAAGTGAAATATATGGAGGACAACCTTGGTCTAACCTTCATCAATCCATCTATTTTTGTGTGGGCTTATTAATATAAATGGATGGATGAAATATCATATCCTTCAAGATTCTAATACCCACCCCAGTTACTAGTTGTACTGGTACTTTGTTCTAAATTCTGCTCATATACCTGATCATTGTCTGGCTCGCCATCCAGTTAGTACTGATATTGTTATGTCATTCTGAATTCTGCTTATCATGCCTAATCATCATCTGGCTTGCCACCCAGTTAGTAATGGTCTTGGTAAGTCATTCTGAATTCTGCTTGCCACGCCTGATCTTCATCTGGCTCACCATCAAATTAGTAATGGTGTTGGTACGTTGTTTTGAATTCTGCTCACCATGCCTGATCCTCACCTGGCTCTGTGGACATGCCGGTGGGCATTACCTCAGTGCCCTCAAACTGCATTGTTCGCAATGCAGCCTCGGGCAACTTGCTTTCGGCCATGTATTGCTTCATGGCGACCATCTCCATCTTGTGTTTCCTCTTTAGTTTCTCAGTTAGCTTCCTTAACCAGTCGTTCTCATGCTGAACATTGGTAAAATTTGCCTGCATTTAGGAAAGGAAAGGTAAAGAGTTTGCTGAAAAATGGCTACTTGTTATATTGAATTATGATTTTTTTCCTAATTCAAATGAAAGGATTTGCGATTGAAATAATAGAAAATATGGGTAAATGTTTGAGTAAATGTTTGTGATTGAAATACCTCAGCAACAAATGCTGCTTCTTCAGCTTCTCTAAGCTTGACAAGAAGCTCCCCAGCAGTATGAACAGCTTCAGCAGTGTTTCTAAGCTGAAGATGGAGACTCCTGTTTTCCTTTTTCAACCATTCCCTCTCCCTCTCCTTCTCTACTCTCAGTGCCGAAAGTTCAGCAGCTAGTGCCTTGGCAAAACGAGAGCCCTGACCCTTTGCTCCCGCCTTTGCAGACATCTTCTTCACCTCTGCAACACCTTCCATTATCCTCCTGTGTTTGTCAGATAAATCGTTATACTTCTCTTGTAGTTCTACATAGTGTTCAATGATTCTTGCATGACTGAGCAGGGCTCGGTGAAGAGCACCATCCAACTCCTTTGTGCACTTCTGTTCTAACATCAGTGCCATCTCTACCTTCTCTGCACGCTGGAGGTTGGATTCAAGATCAATCCTCAGTTCATTAGTCAAGTTTATCCACTTGCTCTCCATTTCTATCCATCTTTGTCTTTCCTTTTCCTTCTCTTCGACACGGCTATCTCGAGAACACAAACCGCTTTGTAGTTGCATGGATTGTGACAACAAGGAAGATCTCATCTTCTCGATAGACTTATTTGGAGTTTCTTCAGTATATGCCTTAAACTTGATTTTCAAATTCTGGATTTCCTTCAGAAGTTCTTCCTTCTCCTTCATGTCAAATGATGCATTTCCATGATCCTGATGCAACTCCTTTATTTCACATGTTTCCTTAATGACCTCTGGTTCCTGAGCCTCAACGTCAATCATTTAGGATTCAGAAAATATCACAATACAAAAAACAGACTTGAATCTTCATGCGTTAAAAAAAGGAAGAAGACTAACTTTGTTTTCCACTTTCTGGCTTTGTTTTGAAAAATGACAGCATTCTCTTTCATGTGTGAACTGCTCCACCTGCATATTGCTTCAGATTTTCAGTAACAAGGAAACCAGCAGTATAGATACTGTGGGATTTAAAGAGGGCAAATATCACCACCAGACAATTATAGCAATGTTGCGTCAACTGAGAAGAGAACTCAAATCCCTGATATTGACTTACAAATACCCTAGTGATTTCTCTTGTCGAGCCATCAGAACTCAAATCCATAATGCATGTCTTCAGGCTATCCTGGATATCATTTGAGCCGTGGTTTACTCTTTGTCTGCAAGATATACAGAGGGAGGAAGGTGTTCCATCTAGAGACGACAGCCTCCCTTCTGACAATGTTTGAACAGAAGCATTTGCCTTGTCCACTGCTGAAGAAGATTTCAGCATTAAGTGCTCGAAGGAAAAGGCAACTGAGGAGTTATTTGATAATGAGTTTTTCCGGTGATAATCAATGATCAACCCTCTTTTCAAGCTATCAGCTAAAGATTCAGCGGGGCCTGAAGAAATCTTGCTTGACTGCAATGAAGATCGTATAAGTTCACTTTGTCTGTCTAACTTTCCAGGTAAATCTAAATTCAATTTGGAGAGCTCTGAAATATTGCTCAGGTTTTCCAGCAGAGCAGATGTATTGACTGTATTTTTCCTTTGAATATTTCTAAATTTTGGGGACTCGGACAATGGTGGATCTTCAAGGACTCCAGACCAACTACATGGACTAATACTACTTCTGAAAGATGGATCAGTAATATCCAATGTTACAGCAGAGTTGATTTCATCACATTCATGCAAACAATTTTTTTCATCTTCACTTGTAAAGTATGTATCACAACTTCCCTGTGCAGAAGCAAAGTTTGAGCTACCCTCAAAGGAGAGCTCGCCACTCGAGCCCTCTTCATTGGATCTATGCAAATTGTCATGCTGCTTGCATAGTTCTGTTACATCATCCTCGTTGGCAGCATCTATTTCCTCCTCTGATTCCTTATCTATGGAGGTCAGCATCAAGGAACGATTTAGGCTGATTCTCAGTTGATTTACACTTCCACGTACACTTCTCCATTTGAGCTGAGTCTCAGCCTGATGTACCTTTTTGGCTTTTACAAGTTCCTCCTACAAAGAGAATAGAGATTTCCACAATCATAGCATTATACCATTAATCTTATAAAAACCTAACCTGTACTTGTGCAGCACGTTCATATACCTTCAATTGACAAATCTGACCACTTAGATCATTGACATCATCTTTGGAAATCTCATTCATTACCAGACAGTTTTTTACAGATCTTACTCTCTGACCAAATCTCAAAGTGCTGAAAGTTTCACCACAATTTCTGCATTAAGGTAAGAGGACCATAGATTTTTTAGTTCAATAAAGGTGAGCATCAATTTTGGTTGGGATTTCAGGTATAGTTTGCCAATATGAAAACCTCTTGTCACATGTTAATTCAATATTAAGGTATAGTTTGCCAATATTAAGGTAAGAGGACCATAGATTTTTTAGTTCAATAAATGTGAGCATCAATTTTGGTTGGGATTTCAGATATAGTTTGCCAATATGAAAACCTCGTGTCACATGTTAATTCCATATCAGAATTCAAAACTGACAGTTGTGACTAAGAGTCTTACTAGTGGAAGGATTTTGAACTTGACAAAAGCATAGCACCTTTTGATTGTAAGATCCAACAACTGTTAAAACTACCAGCTCTATCATGCCAGGACCAAAGGTGGCCCCAAGCATGGCAGTTAAAAAAGCAGCCAACGTATAAGACTCCAACATTGTAGGGTATGGATAGATAGTGTCCAAACCTCCATGGTTTGAATATGTGACCAAGAAGTTACAATGGAGCAACCCTACTGTTGAGTTTAAGTTCACCCACTTTTAGGTAAACAATTAAGCGTAATTACCTTTTGTATCCCTTCAGTCTTATTTGTTTCTTGTTGCTTTGGAAGCCTAGCTTGTCTTATTATGGGAAAACCGTTTAGGAATGGATGTGCAAAACATGGAAGAACTTTAACATCTTGCGTGACCATCCAGAACTTGTGAAGCTAAGATTCCTCCGAAACATGATAAAATCTTTTGGGCATGATATTTCTTCCACTTGGGCACCTTGTTTTAAAATTCTGTCGTTTATGTTTTTTTCCCTTATAATCTTTTGGTCACGATAAAATCTTGACATGCAAGGGCACTGCAAGTTTTAACTAGCAGCCAGCAGTGTGGTGAAAGAAATATCCTACATTCAAATCATTATTGTTGAAATGAGATTCACAAAAAACAAATGCATAAGCAGTAAGACCATACTTGTTAACTGAGGATATGGTGCAGATGACAGACAGTTTTGCATTGCCACCGAGTGATTCTTGCAGTAAATGAGTCAAATGGGAACTTCTGTTTGTAAAATCTTCTGGTTGAGTTCCGTCTGCTAAACTGCTCACCAAGTGGCTGCAATTTACACGAAACCATTTGTTGATGAAGACATCTGTCGAACCACTAGATTGAATACTGCAATTACTGTTGGATGATTCAAAAACATTTAAACAACTCTCCTGGTCCTATTGCCATCAGATGAAGAACCTCACAGGTTATCACTGGGCATTTAAACCATCTCGGACGGCTTTGCCCTCCAATGGGCAGATGCTAAATATATAGAGAAAAGTATGCAGAAAGTGTTCATCATTGGGACCCAGATACACAGCAGGGTATATCATCATCACTTCCATGTACATCTTTGCACATTTATCTTCTGCACACTAGAAATTTGGACTGATCTCGCATGGCTTTGTCCTTCAATGGGCATATGCTAAATGTATAGAGAAAAGTATGCAGAAAGTGTTCATCGTTGGTACCAAATACACAGCAGGGTACATCATCATCACTTCCATGTACATCGTTGCACATTTATCTTCTGTACACTAGAAATTTGGACTGTACAAAGGTATATCTTAACTTTAAGGGCAAATGATTCCTTAATATGATATGAAGGCATTGTGTTGACCAAGTGTCTAAGAGTCTATATTCTTGGGAATATCCACCTTTAACTCTACAGAAAAGTGGTTCTAATCAAGTTGGCCAACATCTTTTCCTTTATTAGTTAATGCTCAAATGGGACTCAAGACAATCTCTATCAAGATGGAATAGACTGTAGTGCCTGAAGGGTACACATGCTTAGAATAAACAGAAATCAGTGCCTAATGTAAATCTGAAGGGTGCACATGCTTAGAATATAGAAGTCAACACCTATTGCAAGTATAAAGGATGCACGAGCTACGGTTTGGCTTTGATCAGCGCTTGATGTAAGCATAGCTATCATTCGTGCTTCAGTCCCCTTGGGATGCATTTCCTCACATTTTAAATCTTGTTTTTCTGCCCTCATTATATATACCTCTATCCTCTCTTGACATAGCTGCCACTTCCGTTAGTATTGAAGCCAAGGAGTGTGAGAGAAGAGTTGTTTAAAGGAGAAATCCTTATTGCTTTTGATTGATTAAAAAGCTTAGGTTTTCTCGTTCCAAAACCTCCTATAACCCTTTAACACTGGTTCTAACCTAGAAGCATTCAAAGTTCTATGGATTACGTGAACACTAAAGTTTCAATAGTGTTATAAATGATTTATATGGCAATAAAACAGAGTCCATGAGAAGATCAGCAAGTGCCTAGTTCAGTTGCTCAAAGTAAATCCGAAGAGTTCTTATGTAGGGATCCCAGTTAGGAGTAAATTAGTTATGAGTTAGTGCATCTGTATTATCTGTACTATAAGTTGACTTTTATTAATGGATTTGCTTTGATTGATCAAGAAGCCCGAGGGTTTTTATCAAGAACTTTTTGGTATTAGTGATGAAGCACGTATTGGACTATTGACTCTAGGTTGCAACATTTAGAACCATTTATTCTTTACATGTATCAAATAAATAAGTATATTTTGCTTTTGAGTTGTCTCATGGTCTTAAATGTGATCAATTAGCAGGTATTGATGTCTTTAACATTATTTTTTAGCATATAGTATAAATTGAGCCTGCTAATCCACATTTTCAACCCAAAGGGCATTCCTATAAGGAGCATTAGAGGATAATGCCCTTCTTCAAGTCTTCACACTAAGTATCCGAAGCCTTTGGGATGAATGGTTACGATAGTGACAACACTCATCTAATCCAAGAATGACTAACTCAAGTTGTACAAAATCGACAAGAGAATATTACCATTTTCGCAAGAAATTGAAATGCTTGAAAAATAGAGAGAAGGAAAGAGTGGATTGCAGATGTTGCATTTATTCTCAAGCAGTGTAAAGGATATAATAATAGGGGAAGAGAGGCTTGGTCTAATAATATGAGCAACCATCACGAAGAAATTCCTAACTCCATACCCAAGTTGTGAGAGACACCTCTTCAATTTTTTGCCATGTCTATCAAACTCTTTCCCAGTGTCATCATTATGTCTAAGTCTTTCCACTCCAGCAAGATCAACAAGGATGATTCGGCTAGTTTTGGAGCTATTGAAGCGATTTGATGGTTTTTCCTGAAGCATGGACATTTTCTTATAGTTAAAGAATTCACACTTCACAATGAATGATAGCTTACACCGGTATGGCCAACTAAAACATAGTAGACTGCAATAAAAAACATGGCAAATAAATTATCAATAACTATTTCTTATTATTAATCTTAGCATCAAAACTATTATGTAATTTTTATCTATCCCCAAAAAAAATGTAGTCATAATACTTTTTTTTATATATATATATATATTTTTTGGTGGGGAGAGGGGGGGCGCGACTAAATCTGGAAGTGCAAAACAGTTCCCATGCAAGTTAATAGAGTTCCCTCAATACCATCGATGGTGATCAATTTGTGAACAACCTCACCATTCTTATTTGTTGAATTTTGGATCATTCTCCTGTGAGTTCTACACCTATTGAAAGTATTGTTTTTTACTTCTGGAGTTGTTAGATATTTTCGTGTGAGGTTCGTATAATATTTAGTTAAAATGAAAACCTAGGAAGAGTTCTGTGCAAGGTTTGCATGATTTATATTTGAACAAATACGCCTGACTTGTGCCTATGTCACACACGATCATGAATATTAGTGACTTCTAAGCCTGATGAGCGCCTAAAAGGTGTACATGTATGAGGGGCATGTCAGATGCGCACCCAAAGGACACACGTGAACCGACATTGATATAAAAGGTTTTGTTGCAATTTTAGGGCAAGTTTTCTGAGAGCAAAGCATAAGAGCATCGGCAAAGAAGAGAGAGAATGGAGAAAATAGAGAAGGAAAGGACTTAGGCATTCAATTGAGGTTCGATTTGAGCTTCTTTCTTCACTAAGTTTGGGTATGTTGGTCTACCTTCAATTGTAGGATGTTTTAGGACAAGTTTGCGTGATAGTACACGTGCGCCGATGCTAATATAAAAGGTCATGATGCGATTTTAGGGCAAATTTTCAGAGAGCAAAAATATAAGGGGCGTTAAAAAGGAAGGGAGAGAAGGGAAAAAAGAGAAAAGGAAAAGATTTTTGGCATCCAATTATAACGCACCATATTTCTTATATAAACTATGATGTCATTGGTTCAATTTAAAAATAGTTATATGATGAAATTTATACGAAAATCAAATTTTAGGATTCAAACTTGGTGCCTGAGCTGCCCTCATATGTGTTTCGGGTAATTGGGTAGTGTCTGATGTACATCTATGTAGCACTTATGCGAGGTTTTGGACAAATTGTGTGGTGCTTAATGTGTGCCCCTACAGCGCTCGTGCATAGTTTTGGCAAATTGGTTGGCGCTTGAGCTGTGGATGATGCGATGCTCAGCAGTAATGAAGTTTTGGTGTGGCACATAATGTGCACCTATTAGATACTCGTGCGCTAATTATGTTTACAAGTATTCTTGCAAGCACTATTTGCCATTTTACGTGAGGAAAAAGAAAAAAGAGTCAAAGGGAGAATAGGACACTAAGAAGAAGAGGATAAATAAAGAGAAAAAAATAAGATTTTGAAACTTTTGGGAGTCAAATTTGCAAGACCAGAAGGTTAAAATAAGTATTTTTAATCCTAATATTTGATCTATTTTCGATTCCTTAAAGTTTTATTTTTATTTTATGTTTTACTATATATGCATACTATTGGGTTTTTTGGGTCACTCTCTTGTGAGTAACTTAACAAACGGGAAGTCATTGGAGGTTCATATGAGACTCGTGCGAGGATTGAAGTATTCGGGCGTGCTTCGTGCACGGTGAAGGTCCAGTGGGCAGGATTAAGTCGGGCGCTTGAGGGGCACTCGAGTGGAGCTCGAACACCGATTTCAAATTGATGGAGGATTGCAGGTACTCGTCACACACTCGAGCGGTGAAGAGGTATGAATTCTAGACTTGGTGCGCTCAATACGCACTCACGCTAGGCGCTCGAGCGCGGAATCTAGAACCGGTGCGCTCAATCCGCGCTCGCCGAGCGCTCAAGCGTCAATACACGGTATAAAACGCGGCTCATGTATTTTAGGGTTATGTTTCTGGAATCTTTCTCCACAAGGGGCACCATACATAGAGAAAGGAGAGAAGAAGGGAGAAGAGGAAGAAGTTTGGCATCCGATCGAGGTCTGATTTGAGTTTTGTTTTTCGCCAAGGTCGGGTACGTCATTCTGGAGTGATTCTAGAAACATATTTTCATTTTGTTACTCATTTTTTTATTATATTTCTCTTGTGGGTTGTCAGATGTGTTGAGAGATGATTGTATTCAATCATTCTTCACTCAGGTTCGGAGTGAAGCGATTTCGGAAGGGGTTCTTGTAATCGACACTATTTATAGTAGATTTGTTCGGAATTTATCTCGTAATTTTTTCTTAATTGAGAAGTATTTTTCACGTTAAAAATCATTGTACATTGTTTGTTTATTGTGCTCACAAACTTGGTGGCTAATAGTTGATGGAGGTTTGGATTTGTTCCACTGCACCGGGTCGGGTGTATCCAGGTGTCAAATTTCTAACACATACTACCTTTTTCCTCACTGCTTTGAGTATTGTTGCATGCATACGATTTTCAGCAAAGGTTATGAAGTATTGCTTGGTTTTACGAAATAATTTTGGATGTTTACTTGTTCTCACTAAATAAGTGAATATTTTGAGATAATATATTTATATATAGAAATATTTGGAAAGAAAAAGTTATAAAATCATACATTTAGGCCTTACATGTGATAGTCCATTCATATATCTCGAGTCAGACTCTATTTTATAATTTGATTTTGACATTTGTACTTTTTCATAAAGTGAAAAGTTTTGTATTTATATTTTTCTAAAGTAAAAATTTTATACTTTTCCTACAAAGAGGAAAAGTTTTAAGTCTTTTGTTACAAAATCCCCCGATCTAGTATTTTTGAGAACCATTGTAAGGAATTGAACAGAATAATATATCCAAATATCTTAATATATTCAGATAGATATAAGGATTGCACTAATCACCCATGAATGATAAAGAAAGTGGCATTTGATCCATTTATAAGGAAGAATTTGTAGATGACGAGCTCGGGTCATAATAATAGTGATTTGATCTAAATTATCAAAAGTACGTGTAATTCTTCCTCAAAATTAGTCTTTTGGTCATTGGTTCTCAAATCTTAGTATGTTTTAGATTATTAACATTTGTACCATTATGTGATTTGATTAGTTAAGATGTTTGACTTTTGAGAATTATTAATTTTGATCGATATTCAGATTTATTTGATTTTTGTACTTTGGACTTTAAGATTTCTAAATTTGTGATATTTGAAAATTGAGCATTTAGATAACTTTGTACATTTAGACTTTTTGATATTTGTATTCTAATTAAGAATTTTGCGTGCAAAATTGTATTTGAATATTTGACGGATTTGGATATTTGGAATTTGGAAATTCGGTATTTGAAACATTTGACATATATTGAATTTTGCACATGCTTTAATATTTTTACTTATTCATTCTTATTTATTGGACCTTTAATTGTTTTCATATATATATATATACTTGTTTAGTTTTATACTCATGATTTGTCATATTTCTAACCCCTTCAATATTAGAGGGTTGGAAGGCTTGTAAAATTCAGACGGAAGATATATGAAGATTTGGTTATTGCATATTGGCATTTTGATTTGTATTTGGATTTACATCTAAGGTTTATTGTATAATTTCATTTATCGCAATTTGTTTATATTTGTGATTATTTATATCAATGGAATTTGTTCAAATCTAATATTGTATTGCTGAGTATTTGTTTGACACTTTTCTTGTAGGTTTATTTGGATTTTGAGTAGGTTCTATTATATATTTTAAAGACCGGATAGAATTAATTCAATTAGATTCGCTATATTTTGTGGACTCTTACTGATTTTGGTTCATTCATGTTTGACCCAATTTTGGGGTGCTAACCAGATTTTGTAAATTTCGGATATATATATATAGGTTTTGGGACGTGACACCAATTGAGGTTCAATTTGAGTTCCATCCATGTCAAGTTTGGTTATATTGTTCTAGCGTCGGTTGTAGGACGTTTTATCGATTAGTTGCACTTTTTCTAATTGTATTTTCTTTTATGTGGTTGTTAGGTGTGTTTAGAGGTTATATTCAACTAGTTATTTACACGGGCTATTGTGAAAGACTCTTTAAGGAAATTATTTGTAAATAAATATTTTTAGTAAAATTGTTTGGAGATTGTCTCTTGTTTTTGCTTAGTTAAGAATGGTTTTTTATGTCAAATATAGTTATACAACTTATGTGCCTGATTGTATATTGTTGTTTCTTGTACTCACACAGAAGATTAGTGGTTGATGATTGATAGAAAATTTGGGATTTGTTTCAACTACACCAGTTGTGTGCATGTATTAGAGAGTAGAATTTTCGGTGTGAAAACTATAATTTGATAGCGTCGACATCGAAGAGCTTATCATTCTACATTAAGTAATTTAATAGGTAAAATAATTTTATTATTTGATAAGAAAGAGTGAAGAATATTTTTTACCTCAGAAATATAGTTAAAGCACTAGAAAAAAAGGAGGGTAAGCTGGAAAGAATGAAAGATGAGAAGTGACAAGATATAAGGGATTTAGCTAATTGTACAATCAATCTATATCAAATGGGCAATACTTTTCTGAAATTCATTGGTTTATCGGATCCAACGGAGGTTTGAATGAAACTTAAGGGCTGGTATAAGTTCAAGTTTTCAATGATGAGGTTGTACGTGAAGAAGCAATTCTATGGCCTTCAATTTTCAAAAAGGGAAGCTTCAAAAAGCACTTGGACGAATTTAACTAGATAATAATGCCCGCATCCGACGAGAAGATCAAAATAGAAGAAGAAAAGGTATTTGTGTTACCAACTTCGTTACTGGTTTTGTACGATCATATTGCCAAGACGCTAATATTCCAGAAGAATAAGTTTGGCCTTAATAAAGTCATTGCTTCTTTATTTATGAACGAATTTAGGCAAAAGGAAGTGATGAGTTTATAAACTAGTGTCCAGTTATCCACTAGTAGTCAATGGCTCAGGAAATTATTAGGAAGAGGCCGTAAGTCGGGGAGGAGCAACAACCGGCCTAAACTCAAGGATATTAAGTGTTATCATTCTTAAAAGAAAGGCCACTTGAAATGAGATTGCTTCAAGTGAAAGTAGGAGAAATTAGGTGGTAGCAAGGACAAGAGAGGAGGGATCATGACGACAATGGTTAGGCCTCTATAGCTATATGTGGAGACTTTCTAATTGTTGATGCCAAGAAGACAGAGAACTTTAAGATCCACGAGACGAGTTGGGTAATCAATAGTGGATCCTCATTCGTGCGACATTGAAAAAATTCTTTTTCACTTCCTATATATTTGGGGACAGTGAGTTATTGATGATGGGGAATGATGGCTTGTTGAACGTAGTTGGCATTAGAAATGTTAGCTTGCGGAAAAACAATTGGATGAAACACGTGTTGAGGGGAGTGTGATATGTTTCTAATGTCTGGTTGGAGTTGATTTCAACCTGTAAGCTTAACGATGAGGGCTTTTACACAACTTTTAAAAAAGGCCGATGGAAAGCTCATCAAAGGTTTATTACGGCAAAGGAAAGTAAGCATTCAAGCCGATACTTGATAGATACTTCGGTTGTAAAGGCAACACAGAGGTAGCCAACAAGAGGCTTGGTCAAGGTGGTGGGATGAGGCCGAGGAGGTGTATAGAGAAGTGCGACCCTATGAATGTGAAGACACTAAAGAAGAGTGGTAATACTCCTTGCTTTTCGATAAAGCAAAAGAAAGTGATGTTCAAACTTATGGAGTCTGACACCAGAAGGTCCCATAGAGGGAAGTTTCTAGCGAGTAAGAGATGACGTCTACTCTCCAAGAGGCAAGGTTCCTCTATAAGGTATTGAAGGAAAGTTTGTTAGATTTTGGGTCAATTCCTTATAAGGTCCATACCCATTGGAAGTATTGTTTTTCACTTTTGGAGCTATTAGAGATTTTCGCATGAGGGTTGCATGACGTTCAGTTTGAATGAAAATCTAGGAAGAGTTCCGCACATGGTTCATGCAATTTATGCTCGAATGAAAGCTGCACCTAGCCCACGCATATGTTGCACACAAGCATGCATAGCAATGACTTTTAAGACTAATGAGCATCTGAAAGGTGCATATGCATGAGGGGCACACTTGGTGCATGTCCAAATGGCGCACGTGCAATATAAAAGGTTCTGTTGTAATTTTAGGGCACGTTTTTTGAGAGTAAAGCAGAAGGGGGCACCTACAAGGAAGAGAGAGAAGGAAGAAAAGATATAAGGGAAGATTTTCAACATCCTATTAAGGTCTGATTCATATTCCATCATTCGTCAAGTTTAGGTATGTTGTTTTAGTTTTAGTTAGGACATTTTACAATTGGTTACTCGTTTTCTCGTTGTATTTTTTCTTGTGTGGTTGTTAAGTGTGTGGAGGTTTATCCAAACAGTTTGTTGTGAAGGACTCTAATAGAAGATTATTTGTAACCAAATATTCTTAATGGGTATCATTCGGAGGTTATTCCATAATTTTTCTCTTAATTAAGAAATATTTTTCATGTTAAATATTATTATATAACATATATTCTTAGTTGCATATTATTATTTCTTGTGCCCACATGAGAGGTTGGCGGCTGATGATTGTTGAAGAATTTGGAGTTTGTTTTCATTACACCAATTCGAATCCCAACATCATTCTCTCCTTTATTGTGAGCTTACTCAAATTGTTATTTGTTGGGGTCACTCCCGAGTGGAACGTCCTCGGACTCCAGAGAAGGAATGGACGAGGACCCTTAGCGTCTTTTTGGACGAGGAGTCTTGGCTTGCAGTGCACGAGGAGCCTATTGTCGTAGACGTTGACTCTGCTTTCCTAGGCCTGCAACAAGACGTTTGTACAGGCGGCCGGTTGCAGACATGGCAGTGCATGCGCCGTCTGTACTGGTGCCACGTGGCAGGAGGAGCAGCTTTTTCAGGTGGCAGGACTGTCACGCTGGGCTGCAGCTGTCATGACAGTCCTGTGCCACTTTCCCACCACCCAGCCGGCAGAATGGTGGCTGCAGGGTGGCTGCAGGTTGGCTGTCGTCCTCGCTGGCAGTCCACGCTGGCACCACTGGGCGTGTATATATATAGGAATTGGGCTCTTGTTTTTGAGTGTGCAAGAGCGGCGATTTTGTAGAAAGGGTTTTGAGAGAGCTGTGGGCAAGACTTTTAGAGAGAGAGAAAACACTTGTAGAGAGAGAGGTATACACTTGATTCTTTTCATTTGAGCTTGAGTAGCTAACGATTGTAATAATCTTCTATAGTGTATTTCGGTGGTTTTTCCCTTGATTAAAGAAGGGTACTTCCACGCCAAAAATCTCTTTGTGTCTTCTTGGTCTCTATTGTTGTTACTCTGTCCGAGAGCTTTTCTCTGTTACTGTCCGAGACCTTTGTCCGCTCGGTCACCGTGACTTCCGCGTGTTTTGCGCCTACAGTGTTGGGGCTGTTTCGTGTCCAGTGATTTGCTGCTGTTCTGAATAGCTCTGACTAGGCTCTGATGCAGTTGGCATTTGCTGAAGATGCTGAAACATCAGTCCGTGGACTGTTAATAGAGTGCCTTTCTGTTCCTGGAGAGTTCCCAGAGTTGAAATCACGGCCTCTCGCTGGAATTCTGGATATATTCTGCTGTGCTTGAAATGGCTGGCCTGCTGTGATTGCTTTTGCTGGACCCTTGTCCTGGTGGTGGGGATGCTGATGTAAACTAGCAATCAGTACTGAATATACTGAATTTGCCCCTCCGGTTTGGTACTGGGGTTGGCTATGTGGAATCTGCAGCTTCTATGATCTACCATCCTGATTGGATTTGCTGGAACCTGGTGTTCCTTTATCAGCGGTGGCTATGATTCTGATTGGGCTGCAGTGTTGGACTGTTGATCCTGGTGCATGGAGCTTGATGATGGATAGGACTCCAATGTGGATGCTGATCATGCTGGCTCCAATGTTGAAATTACTGGATGCTGTTCCATTTTCTGATGCTGTTGAAGACGGCCGCAAGGTGTTTGCTGAAAAGGCTCTGGGTTGGCTTGAGGATCCTTTTGGCGGATTCCTGAAGCTGGTGGACTACTGCCATGTTTTTGCGATGGCAGCTGCTGCTGGCCCATGTTTTTTGGTTCATCAAATGGAGCAGGGTAGGCCTTTGGCTGGTTTGGAGCTTTATTGATGCTGAAACTGTGGGTGTATTGGCTTTTCTTTTGCCTTTTTTTGGAAATGTTTATGTTTAGATTGTCTTGTTTAGGATCTACTCTACTGATGGTAGAGTGGTCTGCCTGTTTTGCGTGAAGTCCAGCATTTTTCTGTTGGTTTCATTCATTGTATCAAGGTGCTCGGGGAATGCCCTAGCAATTATGATTTATCCCCAAGTCGAAAAAATATTTTGTGATAAATCATTACTTGTAAGATTTCTTCTCCCATTAATCCAAATCACTTACTTACCAAAAAAAAAAAAACAAG
>JAOVVI020006880.1:4869-15276 GCA_028571085.2 Nepenthes alata | reverse complement strand
CGTGGTTTTATTGTTATATTAAAAAATAATTATTTTTTTTCGTAATTTAAAACGGCGTTATTTTAAAGTGGAATTGACAACTATGCCATTACGTTTTGATAGTAACTTCGAGGATGAGCCCCTTTGTTTGGTAATTAACTTCGGCGCATGAGAGCAGATGCAGTGGGATTAATTGATCCCGTTCAAGAAAAATTTATGTAAATACAAAATAAATAAATAAATAAATAATACTATTAATGGGTACAGATATTTGAGGCCCACGTTAAATATTCATCTTCCAAAAGTTGAACCCAAGTGTCACAGAGACCCAAATATATCAGGCGCCAAGGCTGGCCCATGAAACACAGTGGGCTTGAAGTCAATTATAGCCCGTGAACTCATGATGGGCCTTGGACGCCCCCCGACCTGCAAAATTGGCGTGCCAAAAATTTAGTGGCTGGCCTATCAGATTGCTAGAAGAATGATGACTAATAGAGCATACGTCCCTGCAGAGGAAACATTATACCAGGCGGGTGTGCACGCAACACTCCTGACACGACGAAAAGAATTTACAGAATTGATGGTAGGGTCCACTGCACACGCAAATCTCATGTGGACCCCTCTCTATGAAAAGTTTAACCACTACAAATACCTTAATTATTTACAAAACAAAGGATCCCAATATTAACTATTGCTAAGAATATCAGAGAGAGAATATAAAGAGAAGGAGATGGCTCGTGTTGTAAAAGTGACTCTTTAAAATTTTCATACACTTAGTCCTCATCATTTTATATTTGAGCGCATCCTATAACCAAATACAAGATAGTGAAACAGTTATTGGATAAAAGTCTCGTGATTTTTTTTTTCTTATTAAAGAGAAAGTTTTTAACGTAAAAACTCTCTGTATATTAATCTGCGTACTCTCTCTTTCTCATCTCCACACGGGTATTATTTGGTATTACTGTCAGATCCTTGTCCTTATTAGAGAAAGGATTTGAGGACGCAATATTGACACCGTTTATAGGAAGCGTGACAAAAACTCTAACATTTCCTTTTAAACACTCAATTCCTTATACAAAATGGTGAATACCTAAAGACAAACCAGTGCTCCTATCCGAGAAGCATACTTAGGTGGCAATGACTCCGTACCCTATGCTAGAGTGGAGGATCATCCTGGTCCTTATGTGCGGGCGCTGGCCCTGAGAATAGACGATGGGTCCAGGGTCGTCCAGAGCCTTTGTACGAATATGGACGCGCGCATGAAGGAGGTGCCATCTAAGGTCTCCCAAATCGCGACGTCCAAGAGAAAGGGAAAGGGGAAGAAACATCCCAACAAACACGCTACTCAGTTCGAGGCCTCACAAACACAGGTCGCCTTGAGTAGCCAAGCTTCGTGTTTGCAAGGGTGCCTAGGCCTCAGGGTATAGGAGGAAAGCCCAGACATGTGAAACCCTCGCTGCATCTGCGTGTGCCAAGAGCGCGACGCTTAGGACGCGACCCAGATTGAAGAAGTCCCCCTGAGGACTAGAAGCCATTAGGGGTAGCAAGTTGTATAAGACCTCTACGAGTTGAGGACTTACGTTAACGAAAAGAAGATGACGGCATTGCCTCAACTAGAGGCTAAGCTCGACAGGGTATTTCGTCGAGTCTTTGGCGATGAAGAGGGAGGAGTTGCTGAGCTCCACAAATATCTATTCACAACGGAGATTAGGACGAGACTGCTCCCCCCAAAATTCAAAATGGCAAACCTCAACGTCTACGATGGGAGTGTAGATCATATAGACCACTTGGACCACTTCCGTGAGCATCTGAGCCTTTAAGGTTTGGATGACTTGACGATGTGCCAATGCTTTCCCTTAACACTCAAGGGAGACACGAGGATCTGGTACTATGAGCTGCATGTGGACTCCATTCGATCATTCAACGAGCTAGTAGAAGCTTTTCTCTCCCAATTTACTTCCAACCGAAGGATAGAGAAGCAACTATTGCACCTTACTCGTGTTAAACAAGGTGTCACGGAGAGCCTGAAAAGTTTTTTGTCCCCTTTCATATCCGAGGCTAGGCAAATCCTGAAGTTGATTGATGGGGTCAAGTTGACAGCGTTCCCGTCCGCATCGGAGGGAGGTGGAGAGCCACCCTTCGAGGATAGTGGACAAGAAGAGAAGGCATGAAGACCGATAGGGCTCTTGGGCGCATAGGAAGCAACAGAAGCCTAAGAGAACATTCACAGGGAGTACAGACCCATCAACCTTATTCCCTTAAACGCCTCGCGTACTAATATCCTAATACATATTCAGGATGAGAAGCTCTTAAAATGGCCTAAGGCGCTCAAAAATTCAGAGGGCAGTGACCAGTCTAAATACTGTCACTACCACCATGGCAGAGGCGATGGTACCAAAAACTGTCGAACGTTGTAGAAGGAAATTGAAGACCTCATCAAAGAGGTCACCTCACTCGTCTCCTGCAATGACCTGGATAGTCGTCTGGAGCAACAGAAGTTGGAGATGCTAACCAACCAAGTGTCGGTCAGAGGTGACGCTTGGGAGGATTCAGCGGTAAGGAATAAGAAACCTAGGGTAGAGTATAGGGATGAGGTCATTAGTTTTTGTAACAAAATTATGGCCCATGTAACATCCCCCATTCTGACTCTCTGGTTGTAATAGCCCTCATTTTTTACGGTAGTTTGGATTACCAAATAAAACGAGTATTTATTGGTAATTGAAGCTCACGCAATGCTCTTTATCTTAATGTTTTTCTCAAATTAAGGCTTAAAAGAAACCAATTGGCTGCGACTGAAGGACCCATCTATGGGTTGGACAACGAGTCGGTACTAGTACAGGGAGTCATCCAATTTGAGGTCACATCAGAGACCCATCCGAGAATGTTGTCAAAGACCCTTTATTTCTTGGTCATAGACCTGCCCTCAATCTATAACGCGATCCTTGGACGTCCTTGCTTGGCCGCCTTTGGGGCTGTGACCTCAATCCCATACTTAAAGATAAAATTTCAGACAACATACGGGATTAGGGAAGTCCTTGGAGATCAGGTTGTCGGACGAATGTGCTATCTGTCCTAGGTCACCCAGACTCCTCTTCCTCAACCTATGACCTGGACTTCCATGATGAGACGACATTGTAACAAATCGAGTATGGAGAAGCCATCGATCGAGTCCCACTGGACCCTAGAGACCCAGAAAACACCGTCCAGATAGGAAGTTTTATGCCTCGAGCCTTTCGAGACCAGCTTGTTAGCTTCCTACAGAAAAACTCAAACGTCTTTACATGGGCTCTAAGTGATATGCCGAGGATATCAATTAGAGTAATGATCCTTAATTGGGCCTAAATTTCAATCATAAGCCCGTTAGGTAGAAGAGGATAAACTATTCAATAGAAAAGCCGGTGGCGATTTGGGAGAAAGTAAAGAAGCTTTTGGATGCGGGATTCATAAGGGAGGTGCACTACCTATACTGTCTATCCAACGTTGTGATGGTAAAAAAGAATAACGGGTAGTTGAAGATGTGCATGAATTTCATGAATGTTAATAAAGCGTGCCTAAAGGACAGCTTTTCACTCCCGAGGATCGATTTGTTGGTAGACTGGACGTCTAACCATGAGTTTTTAAACTTTATGGACGCGTACTCGAGCAACAACCAAATAAGGATGTCTCAAAGATGAGCAGCACACATCGTTCATGACCGGCCAATGGATATACTGTTATAAAGTTATACCATTCGGCCTCAAGAATGCTGGTATTACTTATCAGAGGCTCGTGAATAAAATATTCGTGGCTTAGATTGAAAGAAACGTGATTGTCTATGTGGACGGCATACTTATCAAAAGCAAAATAATTGTCCACCATAGCCAAGATCTGAACGAGACATTCAGCGTTCTAAGAAGGTATCAAATGAAACTCAATCCAATGAAGTCTACATTTGAAAAATTCATGGGCAACATAGTTTCGCGTTAAGGGATTGAAGCAAACCTAGAAAAACTCAAGGCCATCCTTGGCATGAAGCACTCTCGGACAGTAAAAGAAGCTCAGAAGCTCACTGGAAGGTTGGCAGTGTTGTCACACTTCTTGGCCAAATCGACCGAGAAGTACTTGTCGTTCTTCAAAGTTCTGATATGAACGTATGATAACGGCTTCTAATGGACGGCCGACTACGAAGAAGCCTTCCGAGGACTTATGGGGTATCTATCAAATCTCCCTCTGTTGACTTCTCCCTAAACAGGTGAGGAGTTGTACCTGTACCTTTCAGTTTTAGATAAAAACCTTGAGCGCAGCCTTGGTAAGTCTGTTGAACGGTAGACAGCAGCCTGTGTACTACATTAGTAAGATCTTGGCTGACGCTAAGACAATGTATTCCCACACAAAAAAGGTGGTTATGGCTCCCATGTATTTCGCTCAAAAATTGAGGCCATATTTCTAGGCATAAAAAGTAGTTGTCTTGACCAACTAGCCCTTAAGAGCGATTCTACAAAAGCTAGAAACGTCGGGATGGTTGGTCAAGTGGGCCATTGAGTTGGGTGAATTTGACATAAAATTTTGTCCGCTGCCTATCTTAAAAGGTCAAGCCTCGGTGGACTTTATCCTTGAAACCATGACATCAACTGAAGACTCCGCTGTCACTTGTGATGCCGAGGACTTACACAGCCCAACAACATAGACTCTGCACGTGGATGGCTCATCAATGAACGATAATTGTGAAGCTGGTACTGTACTGAGGACGCCTGAAGGGTTGGAGATAAAATATTAAATGGTCATCGAATTTTCAGCAACTAACAACGATGTAGAGTACGAGGCCTTGCTTGTGGGACTGCAATTGGCAGGGGAGTGCTCTACTAAGGACTTGATTTTCTACAGTGATTTTGAGCTGGTCGTCAATCAAGTCCGTAAAAATTATAAAACCAAGAGCTCACATCTGTCCAAATACCTCTCAAAGGTCTGAGAGTTCATGTTAGTCTTTAAGATGGTAGAAATGGTCCACATCTCGCAGGAAGAAAATGAAAAGGCCGACCAGCTTACAAAAGCGGCAGCTTCGTGAGACCGAGAGTAGTATGCACGAAGAATGCACGAGGTTCTCAACAAACCTAGTGTGGAAGACTCTGATACAGAAGTGATGCAGGTATCTGAGACCAACAATTGGATGACCCATACCTCAGGTATTTGTCTGATGGGACACTACCCGAGGACGCAGAAGAAGCCAAGAAGGTAAAGAAGACGGCCATGTGGTATACTATCATGGACGATTGATTGTATCAATGAGGATTCTCTGCTCCCTACTTGAGGTGCCTCACCTCGGAATAGATTAATTACGCCCTCCGGGAGGTGCACATCAGGATTTGTGGATCCCACATTAGGGGCAAGAACCTTACGCTTAAGCTGATGAGGCAATAGTACTACTAGCCAACCATGAAATATGACGCTATGAATTTTGTGTAAAAATGCTTGAATTGTCAAGTCCACGACAACCTTTCTTACCAGCCGCATATGGAAGTCAGAGCACTACAATCACATTGGCCCTTCGAGCAATGCGGGCTAGACATACTTGAACCACTGCCGATAGCATTCAGACAAAGAAAGTTCTTAATCGTCAGAATTGACTACTTCACGAAATAGGTTGAGGCCATACCATTGGCTCACACAACCAAGCGGAACGCAATAGATTTTGTCCAGCAGAACATTGTGTGCAAGTTCAGGATCCTAGAACGCATTGTGACTGATAATGGAACCCAATTCATCGAAAAAAGATTTACCGAGTATTATACCAATTTAAGGATATGGTTGCTGCATACATCGGTCGCATACCCACAGTGTAATGGTCAGGTGGAGGTCAGAAATCGTACAATACTGCATGTACTAAAAATGAAGTTAGAGCACACCGGGGGCTCATGGGTTGAAGAGTTGACGTCAGTGCTGGGATGTTATTGGGAGCAGTCATCCTAGTGGAGATCGGGCTATCAAGCCTTCATGTAAAAAGTTTCAATCCGCTCAATAATGTACAGAGAATCTAGGAGAATCTTGACATTCTTGGAGAAATCTGAGACACAACAAGATTCAGATTGCGGCATACTAACAATGGGTCACCCGATATTACCCGATGTAAAAAGTCACGCAATGCCAGTTTGTGGTAGGGACTTGGTGTTGAGAAGTATTGAGACCGCCAAAAAAAATATTGGTCGGAATAAGCTCTCCCCAAATTGGGAATAACCATTCTTGGTCTCGGCTAGCCTACAAAATGGCGCTTACAAGCTACACACCCAAGAGGAAAGGCTCGTCACTTGAACATGGAACGGTACTCACATTAAGAGATATTATCAGTAAACGTGTAAAACATACAGGTATATTGTTTGCATTACGTGCTTGTATAACATTTTGTTAATAAAATGATAGTTTTCGATCAAATTATCATTTTGCATTCCACTGGGTGATCACACACCATCTTGTAAAGTAACAAGACCTAGGCTGCTCCTAAGTCGAGTGGATATGATTCTTTTCACTTGCCCCAAAACCTCAGCTATATCCGAGCGGCCCAAGATGTCATACGAAAAACTCAACCGTATCCGAATGGCCCAAGAGGTCGGACTAAAACTCGGTAATATACCAAGCGGCTCAAGAGGTCATATTAAAACTCGCATAAGGACGAGTGGCCCAAGTGGTCACTTGGAAGTGCCAAGCGACCCATAAGAGGTTGAGCTGAAACTTAGGGGGCTTGAAAATAGAAAGTGTGCATAAACCCTAGAGCTCACACCTTTGGTCAACAATCATCGAAGGGCTTAGGCGTTTTGCTCAAAAAGAATGAGATTTCTTAAGAGTCTAAGTCAAGGAAAGAACCACACAGACAAGTAAGGCATTTAAACTTAAGCGATTTGAATTTTATTCATAAAATTAGTAAGTGTACAATCGTGTAAAAAAATGTGTTATAGAGCTGAAGGTTCCACCTGCTCCGAGGGCCCTGGCTGTCCAGAGGACTCAGGTCGATCAGATGGCCTCGACTGTGAAGGCGCGGAAGACCTCCAATGTGGTGGGAGGCCAATCAAGTCGTCCTTGCGCTAGGCGCTATAGTTCTGCAGATCCAGAAGGGCAGTAGGAAACCTCGGGACCAAGAGCTTTGTGACCCAATGGCACGTATCAATGGCTTCCCAGCACTTGCGCTCGAGGATTGGAGCAATATCCTCGGGGTTCAATGAAGCCCTGAACTCCTATTCCAGCAAGAGATTCCTCCCTCGAAGGACGATGTGCAGCCTCTCTTGCTCCTTTAGCTGGCCTTCATGGGAAGAAATGCAGCTCTCAACCTCAGCAAGGCCGAGCTCTAAATTCTGGCTACGTTCCCCTAAGGACCTGAAAGTTTTGAGCTTTGCGTAAGCCTGAGAAGCATCGCTAATGATCACGTCAAATCCTAAAACTGTGAAGGCAAAACAAATTAGTAGGACATCAAAAAAAGAAAACAAAGTCAAAAGGGGAGATAGAGGAGTACCTTGGATACAAAGGAACTCGTGAAAATGCTCTCCCCCGTGGGAGCTTCTGGCTCCCTCAATTCTGTGGTTTCGGTCTTCTGCACCACAAAAACCTCAGTTATGGCTGTAAGCACGGTGGTGGCATCATTGAAGGTTGGGAACTCATCTGCTACATGGTGATCCTTGGCAGCAGCCTCAGATTCTTTAGTAGGCAATATCCCCACACCTTCCTCAACTATGGGATCCTCAGAGGCCGCGGTTGACATCATCGCTAGACTGTAGATTTGGATCTCAAGGTAAGGGAGCTTGGTGGACTTTGCTGCAGGCTCTGCAATAGGCAGCTCGATGGCCTGACTCTCCAAGGCCTCAGCAGCGTTTGCAGTTGTCGTCATCGTCATCACAGCTTCATTCGTTAGCCTCACCTCAACCTCCCTCGCAGCCTACTCCGCGACGGTGTCCTCGGATGGATTATCCATCCAATTTGAGACCTCACTAGAGAATCCAGAAGGGATGTCAGGAATAGGCTCATCAGGGACAGGCCAAGTGATAGGCGGGTTTGCAGGCTGAAATACGGGGTCAAAAAACCTCCCGAATGACTCAGTATAGGCTGAAGGTTCGACACCTGTAACATCTCGGATGGTGCCAACCTCTGAACGTCTCGACTTCCTAAAGAGAGGAGCTATTACGGCGTTATCTTCATCAGACAAGGAGTCCTGAACAATGGCCGCCATACTCTTTAATGCCTTAGTTTGGTAACTCTTCTTTGGGCAATTGGTTGGCTCCTCGATCCTCAGAGTCTCCTCATTTTTTTCCAATTTCTTCTTCTTCTTATATTCAGCAGCAACGTCAGAGTCCTTGACTTGAGTCCCTCACTTGGCTTTCACAAAGTTCTCGGGTCTCAATCAAATATTCTTCTTATCCCAAGTGTTTTCAACAGCCCAATTCTCTCGGACCGTCAAAAATAAAAACTTATCTTTTCACCTCTTAGTGGAATCGGGGTTTCTGCCACTCACAACAGAAAACTCAGGATGTGGAGTCATGGCGACCCAAACGAGGTGATGAGTAAAGCGAAACATAATTTTTACCATCGACACTTCAAGCATTTTCAGGTGGCATCGTGCAAAAACGCATAGAGAAACGGGGTACCCGATGGCATTGAACTGTAACTTCATGAACGGTACCCCAAGTGTCATCATAATGACATATAACTCCATGGGGACTAGGAAGCGAAACTCACCCTTGATGTGAACTTCGTATACAGTGATGAACCCATCAGGGGGATTGCACGCCCTATCGCTGGGCTTAGCGACCACCATCGCCATTGTATCGGGGATATCATATTTTGTACAAATGGTATTAAGGCTATTCAGGGATAGGGAAGAAGTGATATCTCTAACACCAAGAGCCCGGAAAACCAAAGAAGAAGTATGATAGAAATGAGAAGGAAAAACGCTTGAGAAAAGAGACAGCCCAGAGTTCGAGAGAGGATGTTTTAAGGTTCGCAAAAGAAAATGAAGGCTGAAGGACATATTTGAATCGGTTGAAAAGGCTGAAAAACGCGTCCATGATTACGCTGTCATGCGTCAATCACCCGTACTGTGCCGGAGATAGTGGGCTTTGCATTCCCAATGCAACGTCAATCTCATTAATTGCGCGTCTAATGCGCTTTAATGACAGAAATGGCGGTGCAAGCCAAGTTCTCAGATCCTAAGAAAATTCTCTGATGCAAATGTGCTTTAATGCACTCGGGCGTAACTGTGTCAAAACCAGAATAATCCGAGGGCTTCTTTGGGTCTCGTGCAAATATGCAAAAACGGCAATCACTTATGAGCACCTAGTAGTGCCAAAAAACAGAAAGAGTCCTAGAATGTTCTGGTCAGACAGTAGACTCAGAAATCCTGCAGACGTTTTAAGCAAGATGCAGGCTTTAGCGATCTCTCGGACATTTTGTGTAACGACTCGAGCTTGAATTCCCGAATCCGACCCGGACTGTCCAAGAGAAAGTCTCGGATCATCCGAAATTATTAGTTAAACGTTATCAATGAACTCAACCTTATTAAAAATATCATCAATGAATCTCATAAATATACCATTAATTAAATATCCATAATAGTAATGAAAAATAACATCAATAAATGATATCGATGTTCCAAAATATCAATCCTTATAATAAAAAAATTTTAATAAACGTCAAACAGTAACTAAAGTAACAAAAATCTTAAATATCTATCCCAGAAGTCTCAATCATTCAGAACACCTTTGCCTGGAGTCTACACACGCAATTCTTTTATCATTTTGTTAACCTGTCTACTTTGAAACCAATAAAATATAAAAGTGAGCAGAATATCCAATAATTAAAAATAAATAATAGTAGAGGAGTACAATAAAATATCTCGGATGATAAAATAATGAATAAAATTAATAATAACAGGTGATGTATCAACTATTATTCGAGCTTTAATAACAAGTCGGGTTTACAACCCCGAAGCCATATGGAAATTGGATATCAAGAAATCAACAGGGATTCCATCGAATCTGATCATTAGCTCAATAAGATGTCACAAGAGTATGAACGATAAAAGTTTCCATAACCTTATTCTACCATAATAAACAAAAGGTCACATATTTATGCCCCTAACAGTTGGGTAATACAACGAGATTATCCATAGTATCCAACAATCCCTACGATCATTCCGGAGGCTGTACCCATAGCATGCCGATACCATCCGTGATACCCCTCGCCAAATGATATTACAGATATCATCTCCTACAATGGTCACTAGGTTATAAGCATCCCGCTCGACTAACTGTAGAGATAACAAGAATTTGATTATCAATCCAATTTGAGGTCACTATTGTACGAGATCATAAGAATGCCGTTGGACTTTATTCTACCATAGTGAACCAAAGGCTGCGTATTTACGCCCCCAATGACTGGGTAATGTAACGAAATTATCCATGGTATCCAACT
>JAOVVI020006879.1:0-15276 GCA_028571085.2 Nepenthes alata | reverse complement strand
CTCCAAGAGGGGGGGGGACTCTAATTCTCTTTCTCTGAAAATTCTTACTTGAAAGAAAAATAAACCAAGTTCTTTCCTTTTTATTCTTAAAAAATGGTCATGACTGACTTGAGCGTCGGAGAGCCTGTGGGGATCTAACCCCATTGGCCCTTTGACTATCTTGTTTTCTTTGGTGTTGTGCAGGTCTTGGGTTAAAGAAACGGAGTGACCAAACCATCTCCATTTAAATTCGGACCAGAGCTGCAACAATGTGCATTTAATAAATTACAAAATTTTGATCCAACTCATGGCCAAATTTATTTCAATTTTAATTTTTTTCATTTGAATTAATATTTTTATAAAAATTATTAAATTGATATGAATTATACTTACCTATTTAAAATTATAATTTTTAATATAGAAAATAAAAAATACAATCTTTTAATCAATATCTAGGGTATTTCATAATGATGATATTTTGTTTATCGTTCAATATTTTCTATGATTTAACAAAACATTACGTATTGTCAATTTAATAAAAAAATTAAACTAAATATGTTATAATAATTTAAAAAATCACCATAATTAAAAATAATATGTCATTAATATATATTTTTGACTTATTGACAATTAAATGCATATGTAATACCATAAAAACGTTATATATTAGCACATTTAGAATTGAATAATTAATTTTATGATGATAAAATTAAATTTAATTTTGACTCAATAATTTATTAAGTTTAGGTCAAATGAGTTGAACTTATATTTCTAATAGAGTAATAATTAATGATTAGACATTAAGTAGCATATTATATGTATAACATATGTAGACATATATAATTTTATGTAATAGATAATAATTATGAACTGTATTAGTATATGATTTTCTATTATGCAATATATAGGTTTTTTAAGACTTTCAATGATCTTGAAATAAGCTATCATAAAATAAATTCAACCAGTTAGTATATTATAAATGAATATATTTAGTAAATTTATCAAATAATTTGTCAATTTTGATTTTTATCATATGTTGGATTATTGAAAACTTTTAAACAATTATTGAAAAATATTAACTCATTAAAATGTTTATGTTTTTAACAAAAACAAATAAATGGAGTTTAAAAAAAAACTCAAAAAACGGCAAAGTAGAAGAGATAAAGAAAACTGAAATATGGAAAACAAAGAACTTTTTTTTCACAACTAAACAGGGAAAACACATTTTCTGAGTCGGGAAAAGAAGGAAAAGAAAACAGACTTAAGCCAGTTTAGTTAAGAAAATATGTCTTTGTTTTTCATTTTTCAGTTTTGTTTTCCTTGATGAATATTGTTTACAGTTGAATATCTCCTTGAATTACAATATAAAACTTCCAAATCCACTTCCCCTCCTGGAAAAAGGAAGTCATAGTACTAAAATCATATTTGTTTCTGGGAACCGATGGAAGATGGTGCTTATTGCTGTCCCCTGACTTGCTTGGCAATGAGAATTCAATGGCATTTTTTTTTCCTTGATCAAACTTGCAAAAACGATGTTTCTGTATATCCTTGGACAAAAGCAGTTTCTACTTGTTTGAATTGCTAACTGTCATTTTGTTTATTAAGCTTTATGGCACAATTGTGCTTGTTCAGATTTTGGTGATGCTATTGATTATGATTACTTTCTAAATTGCTGCAGAATCTGATGGTGGTGGTACATTCATGGTGTACAATAGATGGGGCAGGGTTGGTGTGAAGGGTCTGGATAAATTGTTTGGCCCATACACATCCCTCGATAGTGCAATACAGGAGTTTGAACAGAAGTTCTATGCAAAGACAAAGAATTATTGGTCCAACCGAACAGATTTTGTTTCCTATCCAAAGTGCTATACTTGGCTGGAAATGGACTACAGCAAAAAAGAACAGGAACCCGTTGAGTTTCTAAGTCCAAATATGCACAATTTTCCTTATGTAACTGTATCATTTAAGCATTGCAAACTGTCTTTTGAATTTCAGTTCCTCAAAACTGTAGCGCTAATTTAGAAACCATGTTGGCATAGGAATTTACTACACTTTGCATTTAATTTTCTTTTGATTCTACTTCACATTTAAATTTCTTTTGCTTGAAAGACTGCACACATGTTTATTTTTCTATTATCATCAGTTTTTGGTACCATATAAGCTGGATCTACTACTAGATGATGTTATAGGGACAACTTAAAGTCTGAACTGACAATAAGATAAGTATTATTGCTTCTAAGGTCTTGACAATCACTTTCAGGCCCAAGAAAAGCCTTGTTCTTCTACAGATGTTCTGTCTCGGGAAACCAAACTTGAGCATCGTGTTGCACAGTTTATCTCACTTATTTGCAATATCAGCATGATGAGACAGCAAATGATGGAAATAGGTTCGTAGTTGGCTATGTTAACTTTTTCTGAGATGATAATATATGGTAAAGAGCAGTAAAAAAAGAGTTGCAATAATGCCACTGGTTAATACATATATAGTATCATTATGGGTTGAAGGCATGGCAATCAATTATTCTTGACACATCCTCTTAGTAACTAGCATTAATCATTGCTGTGCATATGCATCCTCACCATGGAGGATGTGTGTTCAAATCATGGAAGGTGTGTGAGTTAATGAAAGGAGATGGGGGAAACAACTTTTTTGTTTCCAAGTATATATGCCCGCTTTACTCACTTCATTCTAGTTTTTTCAATTTGTTAACCTTTTGTCATTTCCTTTCTTTTCACCTTCACAACTAGTTTACACGTTGCATATCAACTTCTTTCAGGATACAATGCTGAAAAGTTACCGCTTGGGAAGCTAAGCAAATCGACAATTTTGAAGGTATATTCTTGAGTTACATGTGTGCTTCTAAGGGGGAAATTGGCAAATAAGCAGTAGCCTGATGGTGGGGTAACCACTTGCTGAGGCCTTATGGTTTGTGTTGAAACCCCATCAACACTCCTCCCCGTTGTATGTATTAAAAATGAAAACACAACTATTGGGCAGCAATGTTCCACATCTGTCATGGTATGCGGTCAAGTAACTAGATTTAGAAGTTAAATTGGTAGATTGTTTTCTACATAAGCCAGCAATATAATATTAAAATTTGCATGCTCATCTCATTGTCAATGCTTATAGACACTACAAATTAATTGAAACAATTGTAAAAAAGGAAAGACACTTGAGCCTCATCACATTTAGAAGAACTTGTGGAATTAAGATGAATTGTCATTGTATTTGATTGGCTTTTTAGAGTTTTACTGATGCTTAGTTCCATGTGGGAAAAAAGACCTAACTCTTCCTATAGTTTTGAAGGACCTTTAATCATTATGTGGGATAAAATAGAGCTCTTCTTCCTAGAAATATTTATAGGGTTTTTCATAACACCACTAAAATATACAAATAATTTTCACGAAATGTATTCGATAAATTTGATTAGGCCTTGTTGATGTATATCAAATGGGTCAACAATGGTTTTTTATATGAGTGATGCTTGATTGGTAATTGGTTTTTGAATAGGAATAGGTAAAGTAATGTGTTCATTAACTTGTCCTATTAGAATATTAATTTTTTGGTAAGTGCTTGTAAAACTTGACTAGCATAATATTTTGTTGGTAAATCTCTCTCATGTCTTTGAAGTAGAATTTAGTTGCATCTACGGACGAAAATATTTAGTATCGGTTGTGATCATATTGATATTAAAAATATCAAAAGAAAAATTTTTTATGAGTATTTTAAATTAACAAGCAAATATCGGTTGATTTATTATCAATATAGTAATATATCTCAATTTTTTGCAGTATAGGCAAGATTGGTATTGAGGGCTAATATCAATATATATCAGTTAATATTTTTATCCATGGTTGCATCATGTTTAAAAGGTCGTTGAATGAAGTTCCTATAACTTGGTTTTGACGATATGGAAGTTCTAATTCTTCTAAAAGTGGATGAGTTCTAGTAAGAATTTTAATATCCATAGTAACTCAATTTTTGGTGGAGCCATGGATTTAAGTAATGACCTAATGTTGTAATAGATAAGTAGGGATTATAGGTGTTATGCATGTGGAATGCAAGATGATGAAGGAATATGATAAGCAAGATTGGTCACTGTTTCATACCATTTTTCTCGTATGGCAGTTTGATATTGTTAAGCAAATAATTGTAAGAACCATTATTTCTTTTGAATATTTTCATAAGAATAAAAAAATTTTTATACCAACTTCTTGTTGAGTATGAATTTTTTCCATAGTGTTGATGTGGAGATGACAAGTTATGACACTGGTTTGAGAAGTGTAAATTTGAGTCAAATGCATCTTTGATTTGGATGGTGACATTGTAGATCAGGAAATAGTCTATATGATATATGGGTTGAGGGAAGTGGGGTCCAAAGTCAAAACCTTTAGAGTAGACGAATGCGTAATAAGTGAAGGTTTTCCTATCTATCCTTTTTTATTTTGAGAGATGTTTGAGGTAAGGTTAGGAAGCAGAACTACCATGGAAAAGTGTTTTGAGGGCAATCCCCTTTGCTTGAAACAAATATTCACTTTGATGAAAAAAAAAATGCTTTGACCTTCTAAACCCCTTTGTTAATGAAGGAAATGGTTTTAAATTATTTTTCTGATGCCTCCTCACAATCTTCTTCAAATGTTTTAAATTATTCAGTAATCAATGGCTCTCAAAGTGGACAAAGTCATAACATTTCAAAGTTACCATACTCCCGAACAAAATGCCAAGACCATTTACGATATTGGTATTTCCAAATTATAAGACTGGCTATTCAATCAAAAAAATTCAAAGGAACTATTTTAGTTCAAAATAAAAACAGTTAAACTTTTATTGAATTATCACAAGTTGAGTTTGAGTTGTTTGACATTTCTCATTCTATGTCGATTGATTGATGGTCCAATTGTGAAAATGACCAATTTTTAACATAAAAATGGAAAAGAAAGAGAAAACTGTGAAATGAAAAAAGAAAAGAAAATTGTAAAATAAAAAACTGAAGATAATCTTGCAAAATGAACAGGCATTATGAGTTTTCATATTTACCCTTGAACACATGAAAAAATTAATAATAATAAAATTGTTATCTTCCTCATACTTCCAAACTTATGTCCATATGACATTCCTAGGCTTATCTTACCGTTAAATTTTCTTATGCTTATTTTTATTTCCAGTACTAGAATGAATTGCATTTACTGTGATTATCTTTTCAGTTATCCTTCATTTGCTTAGACTACAGAAGTATTGTTTTTAGAGTTGTGATCTAGATAGGCTAATTGATCAGTGTAATCATATCTTGCCATTTAAATTATTGCCTTTTTGTATTTCAAAATTTACCTCTGTTTGTGCTGTCACCTCTCTTTTATCCCAATTTTCCCACGTAACAGGAATTGTTTATCCCAACTTGATTATATCTAGGGTTATGATGTGCTGAAGAGAATTGCTGACGTGTTGGGACAGTCGAATAGAAAATTGCTTGAGCAATTAAGTGGGTCAGTATGGCTGACATAATGACTTGTATTTTGCTTTGCTGAATTACTATAAATTTTTTTCATGTTTTATCCTGGTTAAATGTGATGGATGTCTCTGTCATGCTGCTTAATTATTCACTAACTTCCTTTTTATGAAGTTGTTTTTATAATTATTTTCTGAAAATCTTTTTTTGTTGTAGAGAATTTTATACGGCCATTCCCCATGACTTTGGCTTCAGGAAGATGTGTGAGTCGTTCCTCCCCATGTCTAATTACCATTCAACAAATGTTTCACATATAAATATAGTTGTTGACATAATTTCTTTAAAGGTTTGATAACTACACACCAATTGTTAGTATGCATTTTTGGCTCATTGTGTGGCAGCTTAAATGTATTGCCTCCAATTAATGGTTGTAGGTGAACATTGGCAGGTGAATTTGTCATTGACACACCACAGAAATTAAAAAGCAAGATAGAAATGGTAATTTTTACTATTCCAATTGCTATACTATTTGAATGGCATTTGTCTTTCTTGGTTTAAGTGAAGTACTTCTTTTTTTATTGTTATTGATTTCAACTTGTCATGTATTATGCTTCTGTATTTGGCTACCCTTGCAAATATAGTAGTTGTGTCTTGATTTTATTTTTTTTTTTGAGCTTATCTGTTTTGCCTTCTTATTAGTATTTACTGATTGGCGCTGCCGCTTTTGCATACAATTGAAGGTTGAAGCTCTTGGTGAAATTGAGGTTGCAACAAAGTTGTTGAAAGAGGATGTAGAAATGCAGGTATTGCTCTAGTGTCCTTTCTGATGATTTAATGCATTGTAGGAGTTTTTTATTTTGGTAACAAATTGCAACTCTATATATGGGTTTTCATAATTTGTAAGACAATGGAGGTGTTCCAACAGTTCTACTCCTACTCCATTTTCAAACTCATTGAAATATAGTTTGAGCTGAATTTATTTTCTATTCTTGGTGTTCTGAGATGACCGGTGAACTGATGCTTTATACTTTCTCAAAAATATCTAGTAGTTTGATTACAGAGAGATTCTTGAGATCTTGAATGAAGATATGACAGGAAACGTTACTTGCGTCCCTGTGAAATCTGGTGATACATCGTGCTATTATTTCCTTTGTTTGCAGGAAGATCCCATGTATTCTCAATACCAACGCCTTTGCTGTGAGCTGACAGCAGTTGAAACTGATTCAGAAGAGTTCACTATGGTATAACATCAGCTGTAGTTTCATCGCAGTTAGAAAAGACTATTGTATGTTGCACTGATGTATCCAATACTTTTTAAAATATTTTTACTTGCATACACTTAAAAATTGGCAAAATATGTCACTAAAATTGGCAAAATATGACTCATCACTCTTTCTCCCTTTTTACTGGGTAAAATTATGTCACATGACAGATGATGTTTAAACATGTCATGGTAGCTCATTATTGGAAAAATAGGCATCAATATGTTTAACAATTTGGCCCTTTGAGTGATTAAATAACTAAAAAAACTCATACTTTGTAGTACTTCAGTTGATTTTTTTTTAAATTTTTATGAAGACTCTAAACTACTATGTCACAAAAGTTGTAATTATTGTTGTACGATTAAGCCTCATTGCATTTGGTTGTTGTTTTCCTTCCCTTCGTGCTCAGATTGAGAAGTATTTGAAGAATACACATGCCAAAACACATTCGAATTATGCAGTCAATATTGTCCAAGTATTTAGGGTGTCAAGAGAGGGAGAAACTGAGCGATTTAAAAAGGTATAAATTTCAGGACTTGTATACAAATTTATCAACATCATTTGCATTCATCTCCAGCCTCGTTTAATTTCCTAAATCTTTGTCCAGTTTTCCGGCACCAAAAATAGAATGCTTCTGTGGCATGGCTCGAGACTTACAAACTGGACTGGAATCTTATCCCAAGGTAATCCTTTGTCAATGAGAAGTTTGTTTATTTTGTAGTGTTCATAAGACTTCTTTTTCTAAGAACGTCTGCCATCTCTTTTTTTTTTTGTAATGGTTCATAAAACTTCTATTTCTGCCATGCTGCTACCCAGGCTTGCGCATTGCTCCACCTGAAGCTCCTGTAACAGGTTACATGTTTGGAAAAGGAGTTTATTTTGCTGACATGTTCTCCAAAAGTGCCAATTACTGCTATGCAACGAATGCTGCTAGAGCTGGTGTGCTGCTTTTATGTGAGGTTGTTCTTTGCTTTCCTAAGTTAAAATCTTAGTGTATGATTCACAACTATATTAAGTTATTTAATTATGACATAGAACTACGAACAAAAGCTGTCGAAATAACCTTTGCATCGTGGTGGTGAGATTATCTATATCTGATTCTCCAATGCTCGCATAAATGCCTTGTGTATTGGGCCATCCTTTTTTGATCTGTAAATTGTGGTTTGATATGGCCTAATATAATGAGTTTTGAAGCATTAATAAAAGGTCCAAGATATACCCACTGTGGAAAGGTTTTTTCTATTTCTAGAAGGTTACAACTGATCCCACTATTGATTTGCTTAGGTTTAGTATTTTGTGCGCCCAATTGATTAAAGCAGCCCATCTGATGTATCTGATAGTTTATCTCGCATTACCTGGTGGTGTGTGATGAAGGAGCAAGAAGTGTGCACTTGTCCAATTATATCAAACTTAAAGCTGATGAAACCTTTAGTAGGGAAAAAGGTTCTTTTATTTTTAACTAGTTTAGCTTTCTTGTGATGTTGATTGTTGTGCTGCTTTAGGTGGCACTGGGCGATATGGAGGAGCTTCTATATGCAAACTGTAATGCTGATAAGCTGCCAGTGGGGAAGCTAAGGTCTCTATCTCTGCTTCTCTCTTAAACATGTTTATCTTATTCTTGTCCAGATAAGTAGCAACAAGTTTAGGAAACAGTCCTTATTTGCTTATAAAACAAGCTAATGGGGTCTCTTTTTTATTGCTATCTAGTTAAATCAAATCTAGAGGGTAAGGGAAACTTAAATGCAGTAATATAACTGTTCTACTGTGACTTTGAGGTTCATAAATGGCATTTTTTTGCAGCGTAGAGTTATGGTTGCATGCATCTAACACTTCATAAAGCTTGCGATGCAGGAAGCTTAGTGTACTTGTCCATCTGCTTCATAGATAAATTGAATTTGTGAGATATAAAAGTAGTTCTGTAAAAATAAGTCTACTTTTTGCTTGTACTTATGAATGTGCTATTGTACTTGGCACCTTTACATGCCTTCAAATTTCAAATTTGCATGCAGCACTAAAGGTGTTGGCACTACAGCAGCCAATCTTTCTGAAGCTGAAGTTCTTGATGATGGTCTCATTGTCCCTTTAGGAAAGCCTGCACAGCAGAGAGGTCCCAAGGTGCAACTTCTTGAGACTTTCTTTTATTGCAGTTCGTTTAATACTTCCTTTCTTCATTATCTGCTATTTTCCATTTGTGGTGGTGTTTTTGGTTCTCCCTCACCATTTCCTATTGTCTTGATATAGAGAGTAAATTTCATGAGCGTGCAAATAATGGAAGACTATGTAGACATGGATAAAAATATTAGTATTAGTTGTGGCCATATCGGGTGATGTGTACTGATATTTGATGCAAAATTTTTTTTACAAATTGGAACCCGAGAGAAATGATAGAGTTGTCCCCATGACTTGGCGGTCATAGGTGAGAGTAGTGGAAAATGAATCTTGCATAATGCAAGGTAAAATGCATATAATAATCCAAAATTGGTCCAAACCTTATAAACTTCTTACTGTGGCGGGTGCTCCATGTAAGAGGTAAAAATCGTCCAATGGATAGGAAAATCTTTTGTATATTAGTTGATATTTTGAATATCGGCCAATACCAGTTAAGATTTTGTGCATTGGCCAATAACATCATTCCATGTATGTGGATCATCCTACTAATGACCAAAGCACATGAACATGAGTTCTAATACAATTTCCCAATATGCTTTAATGGTTGGCAGCCCAAACAATTGCAGCTTTAGATGAAAAGAATTTGTGAGTTCAACCCATGAGCCCATGGGAAATTATATTGTATTCATATTTGGACGATGAAACAAACTTTATCGTCCCCATGGAAGTTTCTTTTATGACATCCTTCAAAAGATTATGTGGTGTTAATTCTAACTACATGAGCAATTACAAAGTTGAGGGTGAATATTGACATAACAGTAAAGCTGCTTAAGTATGACTTGGAAATGACAGGTTCAATCCATAAAAATAACTTATTTATAATATAGGAATGAAATTACATAAATATAGCCTATCCTGTTCCAAAAATATATGAGCTTTTGTATACTGGATAGCCCTATGAGGAACTTTGAAGTGAAAAACCTAATATCCAGCATGGTATTTATCAAAATTAGCTACATGTTTCTCCTGGTACACTAATCTCTCAGCAGCCCTCTACAGCTGTCTTCATTCTGGCAACTCAAAATGTGAAGATTACCTTCTGTTTTCTGTAAGTAATTCATGAAATAAATCAGAAAGTTAAAAAATATACTGCAAAATAGCTTAGAGCTTAGTTTATCACATACTTTGAGGGGAGATTGGTAACAAGAGTAATGATGGAGCTAATCTTGGAATTCAGTGGAGATTGATAACAAGAATAAGTCACCTGGGCAGGAGGTCCATGAGGAGTCTAAGGAGTGCAAAACGTCAGTCCAAAGAAAAGTATTATCTCAATTGCGAACAATAATATGAAAGAGAACCTACGAAGGGGTAGAGTTTCATAATTTTCCTAAATCTCGCAGAGCAATTTGTAGAATCTTTAATGTTAGCAGTCTTTAAAGGATAGTGCCTAATCCAATCTCCCCGAAAATCCCATTGTCCACCACAAGCCTCCTAAACTGCCTAGGTAGGCAAGTTTTTATAACAAACAATGAGGTGCTTAATACTCAAACCTCCTAGGACTTGGGAGTACAAACATCCTTTCAAGTCACTTTATCCAAGGTTTTCCCCTAAATGTCCCATGCCAGAAAGCAGCGCAAAAATACACTCCATACTTTAAGGAAAGTTTTAGGAATGAAAACGGAAGAAAGTTTTAACAATGGATGAGATAAGGTGAAGGCAACCTCTTATCCATCAGCACATGTTTGGTTCTCTTATCCATCAGCACAGACAACTAAAAATAAAAACCCTAGTATCACTGAGGGGAACAACAATACAGCGAATAGGAAGCTAACACAATCTCAATTAGGTTTTACAATGAAGCTCTTCTCATAAAGAAGGATTGTGAGGACACAAACATCTCACTCTTATTATTGTTTGCCTTAAGGCATGAAACCTCATAGAAATTGCCAAGACATTTCTTGAGAATGGAAAAAGAGAGGATTTGTTGTTGAAAAAAGCATCAGATCATCAGCAAATGCAAGCACAGCAATACACGTCTTGTTACATCTCTAGTGATGCTGGAAGCTGATGTTGTTACATGCATGAACATCAAGAGTACCAAGAAGAACCTCCATAGCTGATACAAAGAGGTAGGGAAATGGGATGATCTTGACCCAATCCTTCAGCATCGGTAAAGAACACTGCAGAGTAACCATTGATAGAAATAGAAAAAGGCATAGCATTGATATATTGTTCAACACAGCTAATCATAAGCATAAGAAACCCGTAAGTTCAAGAACAACAATTAAAAACTTCCACTAGACCGAATCACAGGCTTTCAATAAATCCATTTTCGTTGCAAATCGTGCGGGGGCTCTCATTGCTAGAATGGTAATCAAGAAGTAATTCCTGTGCTAGAAGGAAATTACACCCACATCTTTCTGCCACAGGGGCAAGGTGGCTCTTACCAACCAGAAGAGGAAAACACTTCTGATCCGATTCACTATCACTTTGGAAATGATTTTGTAGAGGATATTACAACAATATATAGGACGAAATTCTGCCTCTTTAATAGGGACAGGCAACTTAGGAATGAGGCTACGAATGAAAATATCAGTATCGATATAATGTATTGGATAATACGTATCGATATCATATATATACATATATATATATATATATATATGTAATTATAAATTATAAATTGACAAGGTCGTATTAGTGATATATTAGCCAAATATCGGCCAATATATCGGTTTTGTCAACTGATACGGAAACATATCGTAATATCGTCGTGGTATTGAGAGGCCCTGATACCGATATGTATTGGCCAGTACATATTGTATTGGCTGATTTTCATCAATGAGTGAGGCTAATAGTAGTAATATTATTCTGCTTAAGAAGCCTACCATGCGCAAAAAGATCCTTACCCACCTCAGCAAATAAGGCCGTCAATTGTGTCCCTGGCCTTCTCGAATTAAGAAGCCTGCTGAAAATGGCCTTAAACTCCCCAGTATTCTACAGATGACAACGAGTCTCCTTCTCACTAACATGGGCAATCGTGGCCTCTTTAAGGTGCTATGGAATAGAATGAAGCACATAATTCCTCAAATGACCCTTATTACAGTCACTGTAGGGCAAAGAGGTGATTAGCTGAAACTGATAAAAGGTTACAATCTCCTCACGGACTTCATCCAAACTCCTACTAGGAATACCATCTGATTTAATAACCTTGGTAATATGCTTCAAATTCTGTCCTAGCCACCAGTAATCCGAGTAAAATCTTAACCTTCTGCTTGGGGTGCATTTCCTTCCTAGGGAGTGCCTGTCCATAAACATATTGGGAGACTTTTCTCATGCTACCTCGACCCATGTTTTCTTGGGTTGACTCTCGCCTTGCTTATCACTTGATAAATATCTTCAATCTCAGTGCTATGATCCCTTATGGCCAACTTGATGGCTTTCAGCTTGGACACCACAGCCAAACTGGTGCTTTCGGGATCAAGTTTAAAGCACGGAAGTTGGAATCTGATGTTTTGAGCTTAGTTTTTTTGTAACACTGCAAACCAGCAGTAATCTTCTCAAAGGTTGAGTAGCCACAACTCAATAACCTTGATATGACCTAGTGAGCTTGGAAACCTATTTGTTTCTTCTGTTACAAATTGCTTGCATCATATGTACGAAGTAATTCTAAATTTTGCTGTTTATCTGGTTAAATCCAAAGTTAGAATTTAAAATAATGAATCTAGGTTGGCTTATTTTACTAACTTCATTTGCATTGTAGAGTATGAGGGATTACAATCCGCAATGTCAAGCATTTCTTCTGCTATTCACAGTTCAAATTTCAAAATACAAAATCATAGTGCTCTCAGTACTTTTGTGCACCATGAAATGAAACATCAACTGATCTATATTGTTATCGGGTCTTCCTATACCACAATATATTGTGGTACATCGGTTGATATGCCTGATATTGCCCGATACTTCCCCCCAAGTTCGGATTCATCAAAAAACTTGTGCTCGATATGTTTATACTATATATCATCCTAAAGCGATACCGGTAATTTCATCAATGTTGGGAATCATATTTTTCAGCTAGTAGGAATAATAAAGAAGCAGCTTGCCACAATAAGTGCACTTTAAATTAAATGCTTTTATGGTAGGAAAAATTTTTAGGGATGTCCTTTAGCCACCATTGAAACGCTGCAGTGACGCGGTATCCTTCGGGTGGTTAAAGGATGCTCTAATAACACTACTTTTCAAATTAAGGCGTAGGATTCTATCATATTTGTATGTTTATTTTCAGGGAAGCTTATTGTACAATGAGTACATCGTTTACAGTGTGGATCAAATCAAAATGCGCTATATTATCCAGGTGAATTTCAATTTTAAGAGGTGATATGATCCGGACCGATTTCTACATCCATTTGCTGCTGCAATTTGTTTGTATATTGCAATGTTAGTGTTTGTAAGATGATCGACACTTACTTGAGCTGTGTAGTTGCTGAATTTTGTCTCTGTAACGGCGGATCCAATCACTTTGATCACAATTATTCATTTCATCTTCAGTGGGTAAGTTGAAGGTTTCATCGTTTCATTCATGATGTAGTCTCATTGAATTCATGAATTTGACCGTTCTGATGGATTGATATGGCTTTATTTATTTTTTAAAAATTAAATAAATGGTTATAATATAACTAAAAAAGACAGTAAGGGGCACCGAAAGCATCCTTGCTCTTCATCTCTCTTTCTTGAATTAATATTAAAGGTTAAATATTTTACTATATAAATGTGCTTAATATGAATTTTTAATATTCTTTAAATATTATTTTTTATTAAATATAAAATTTAAATATGAAAAAAATCATCTATACAGTTATATTTAAATCCCAAATAATACACGTTGAGCACAGCAGTGTTCTCAGACTCGAAAGCAAAATAATTATCTTAAAATTATGCAAAGTAAGATTTTTTTATATTTTCAATATCATTTGCATGAATTTAATTGTTTTTGCAAGGAATAAATATTATCTTAAGAAAATGATATTTTAGTATATTTTAAAGTATTTTTTTCGAGCCAATTTTTTTTATAAAGTAGATTATTCTTCAGAAAAAAATAACATTAAAAAAAATAATTCATATTTTGGTTGGAATGGTTTGAATAAGCAATTTAAAGCGATAGTTTGGATTAATATAATATTGAGAATCAATTATCATATTTCCTATCTTATGATAATAATTTTTATTTTTTTAGTAATAAATATATTTAGAATTTTTACTAAATATATTTCTAATGTTAGTGTTATATTTAATTAGTTTTTTTTTTTTTTGGGTAGACAAATTACATCACTTAGACACATTATTATTTAACCCAAAGTTATTATTTCATGATAATTAGGAAATAGTAAACTAATGATGATATTAATTAATTAATTTTTTTTACTTATTAAGAACTATAATTTTTGTAAAAATTATAATTTTTATACTATTTATAAAATTATAAATATAATCTTATTTTTGAAAAATCACAGAGCAAAAAACTAATGAAAATATCATTTTTAAAAAAATTAAATTTATCATCATAAATTCAATCTATATATATTCCTTATTTCGTTTCATTTTAGTAGGTTTAATTACTGCAATATTTCAAACTTTTATTATTTTTTCTTTTTATTTTTATATGATTTTTAATCTTTTTAATATTTTAGGTAGGGCGCAATAAAAAATATATATTTTTTAAATAATTTATTCACGCTGGATTGGTGATTTAACCGGCTCAGCAAGCATCCGCAAAATCCGGAGAGAATCCTGAAGCGTAGTTCACTCGTTCGTAAAGACAGAACGCAAAGCACGCTGACAAATCGAGTTTGCAAGCACTGTAACGATGCCATCGCCATCGAGGAAGACGCATGAGAGACTAAATGAGATGGGGAAGGCGAAGAAGGGATTGGGATGGATAGAGTGGTTAAGAGGCTGGCTATATGTGATACTCGAGTTTTTTTTTCAGCGGATAATGGCGAGCCATTTGCAGAATCCGATGCCGTTGCCTCCTGTCAACGAGATTACTTGCATTATCACGGGTTGCACCAGTGGTATTGGTCTCGCAATCGCCAGGTTTCTCTCGTTTGTCTCACTCTCCGTCTTTGCATTCTCAATTTAGATTGTTCTTCTTTTTCGTCTTGTGCATCGGCTTGATAAAAAGTGCTTAGAAACTTCCAATTTCGTTGCTATGCTACGAATTTCGCGTCAGAAGTTCGTTCATATTTAATTTCGGTTTTTCCTTTTCGATTTGTATTGAATCTGTTAACCCGAATCGCTGCCTGGTGCGCTGACGCCTGAATCTCCGGGAACATGGGAACCAGACTCCGAATTGCTGGAAGAATGTTCCGAATCAGACGTTGTATCCTCCATCACTGTTGCGGAAAAGTAAACTCGAGCAGAACAAAAGGTTCTCAAATGCGCAAACACTAGGAAGTGTGAGGTCGTAAGGGGAATCAACG
>JAOVVI020006878.1:0-13352 GCA_028571085.2 Nepenthes alata | reverse complement strand
GACAAAATTATCATATATTTTTTAATAGTATTAAAATTTTTTTTCTGCTCTTAGGTAGTTATCTCCATCGTAGCATGCCTTTAAGCAACGTGTCATCTCCACGTGTCTTCCACGTAGGCCACTCTTCGACGTGTCAATTCTGCAAACTCCTTCAACCACGTAATCATAAGAGCCCCAGGAATTTCAATTACTTCTTGTTTTGACTCTTTCCCGTTCCACTAAACTATTATACCTTAAGCAACTGCGAGCAGAGAAATCTAGCGACTGGATATTTTGCAGTAACCCGCAGAAAATTTGATACCTTTTGGGATTGTTTTCATTTCAGTGAGGCCGCGTTTGGTGGGGTTGTGAGAATTAGCGGTAATGGCGAGCAGGCAGGCGAAAGAGGAAAGAGCAGAGGAGGCTGCGAGATACGCAGCGGAGGAGCTAAGGGCGGAGCGTGAAGAGAAAGAGGCAGAGCAACAGCAACAGCAGTGGCGGAGGGAAGAGAGGGAGGAAGCTCATCCGGAGCAGAGGCCTGGTGTTCTGGACACGCTTACCGAGGTACCGTCTGCTCTGCTGAAGGTTGTCAAGGAAGTCGTGGTCGGAAAAACTGACGACGCCGCTGAGATGACGAAGGAAGGCACGGAGGAGATCTCGGAGAATTTGATGGAGTACACGGATTCGGCGGAGGAGGGGGGAAGAGAACATAGCGATTCGGCGGCGGAGAAGGGAAGAGAGACTACGGAAGCGGCGAAGGGAAGAGAGACTACGGAATCGGCGAAAGAGGCGGCAGAGAAGTCTAGGGAAGCGACGGACTCCACCACGGAGAAGGCGGCTGTGAAGGCGAGGGAGGCTGTGGAGAAGGCCAGGGAGACGAAGGATTCGACGTTGCGGAAGATGGAAGGGTATAGGAATTACGCAGCGCAGAAGGCGGAGGAGGCCGCAGACGCCACAATGGGAAAAGCAGGGGAGTACAAGGATTACGCGGCGGAGAAGGCGAGAGAAACCAAGGATAAAACAATGGAGAAGGCGGGAGAGTACAGGGATTATGCTGCGGATAAGGCGAAGCAGGCTAAGGACACAACAATGGAAAAAGCAGGGGATTATAAAGACTACACCGCTGTAAAAGCGAAGGAAACTAAGGATAAAACAACGGAGAAAGCAGGGGAATATAGGGATTATGCGGTGGATAAGGCTAAGCAGGCTAAGGACACCACTGCGGAGAAGGCAGTGGAGGGGAAGGCTACAGCTGTCGGGAAGTTGTCCGAGCTAAAAGATTCAGCCGCGGAGGTCGCGAAGAAGGCGATGGAGTTTCTGGCGGGGAAGAAAGAAGAGACTAAGGAGGGGGCGCCGGAGACCACTGAAGCCGCCAAGGAGAAGGTTGCAGAGACGAAAGAGGAGGCAGAGGAGAAGGCAGGGGAGACGAAAGCCGCCGCGAAGGAGAAGGCGGCGGAGACGGCAGAGGCGGCCAAGGTTAGTCGTCTCTAGTCCTCTGTCCATGCAAACTTTTGGAAATTTTCAGAATCCCTCAAGTTGTTGCTTTTTAAGCAAATTTGAAATGTCATCTCTCTTGTACGGTATTGTATGATATTTTCTTCGTTTTAGGAAAAAAATCTTGTGTGATTTGAGATCGTTGCAATATAAAAATTTTTCTAGAAAATTTCCATGGAAGTTCTTTGGTCGGATTCTGAATTGAACATGAATTCTGGGCTTTTTTTTAAAAAAAAATTCCGGTTGTGCCAGAAAATTTCTTCATCTCAAAACGTTAGGAATAAATTAGCAAAATTTTCTGGGTGTTTCAGAATTCTGAATTGCGGAAATTAGTTTAATACTGGAAAGTGGGACGTGTTGAAATCTCCAACCTTATGAATTGGCTTCACATTTTCAAATTTTTGGCTTTCGGATGTTTTTTTCCGATCATGCAAATCAATCGTTAAATTTAACAACAGCTAACAAATCATGTTCATTCGTTCAGGAAAGTCTGGAGGAAACAAAGGGAAAAGCGGGGGAGACGATGGAGGAGTCGAGACCGGAAGGAGATGAATACGACGAGGTCGCGGCGCCGGAGAGAGCATCCGCCGACAGAGCAGACACCGAAGCAGACATGTTCTCTCCCTCTCTTTCACACTCTCTACAGATCGCTGTGCCATTCGATTCTGCTGTTGTGATCTCTGATTGGCATTTGTTTTCTGGCAGGAGGAGTAGCGAGGCGACGGGCGGCATATTGGGAGCGATAGGGAGCGTGGCCGAAGCGATCAAGAGCAAGCTGACGTTCCCCGATGAAGAGGAGGGGAGAGAGAGACGGACGGTAGAGGAGACGATCGTGGAGGAGGAGACGCAGCCAGGCAGGGCGGCGGAGACTGTGCAGACGGCGGGTCGGACTTCCAACGACGCCGAGGGAACGGGTCCCCGCCGTCATTAAGCGTGAATATGTGTGTGCTTGTTTTTTTTTTTTAAGACCGACCCGACCGTGCTTGACGTGACTCTCGTCCACCGGGCCGTACCGGCGGGCTCGTGCTGTTTGTGGCTGGCCGCCTCTCTGTATATATAAGAAGAAAAGTTACTTATATAAATGCTTTTTAAGTAAACGTTTAATTGGTAAGAAATAATTAAAAGGGATCTGACAATAAGGAGTAAATTGATTTCTTTCCTAATTGAATAATCCAATCATCACAGGAAGACAGCAACATCACCAAATTTAAATCATAGACTGCACATCAAAGGGTGTACATTGTCCATTGTTTTAACAGTTTATCGCAACATTCTTGAAGAATCTCATCACCAGAACTAAGCTATATCAGTTTTCACCAATTTATGGAAGAGCAAAAGTTAAAAAATTAATTCCATCCCACATAGTTCTGCAAAAGTCCGAGTGAAAACGGTCGATCGCTCCCTGTGGAATGGAGATCATCGTGATTAACTGCTCACCGCTGCTTTTGGCTGTTTAATAGTCGATGGAGGGGATGAATTGACGGGTATGGAGTCCGTGCTGATGGCAATATTCCCCATTCCTGCTTCCATTGCCTCCCGATCGTCCTTTTCCCTCTTCTTTTTCTCAGAAACGGCATCCTCTTCGCCTTGGTTTTGAGACGGCGTGGAAGGCTCTAGAAGATGTGGGCCAGCATTGATCCATGGATGGAGGAGGCACTGCCCGGCAGTTGGCCGCTTCTCGGGGATGAAATCGAGGAGGGGAGCAAGGAAATCAGCCATGTCGTTGGCGTCTTTCTCGCTGAACTCGTACTTCTCTGTTAGGACCTTATTCAATGGCCAGAAACGCAAGCGACGGATGTGTCTCAAGTCCCCGTACCTATTGAAGAAGTCCCGGGAGTAGCGACCGCCCAAGGCAATCTGGGGAATGATGAATTTCTTAGCACAAAATACATGAACTTCTTACTTGGTAGGCTGCTAAGGTATATTTTCTCTCACCTTGCGTGGCATCATCCCAAGAAGCTCCATCATCAAGGCTAAGTGGTCCTGTAGAAAGATGCAGATTTTTTAAAGACATTAGAAGGCTCAACCTGTAGTGGCTGATGAAGTTCAAAAGCAGAAAGCCAAGGCTTCACACAAATTAAAATTGAATAAGAATAGTGTTCGCGGACACCCTTTAGAAAGATACCTTTGTGATAGTTTGTGACATTTTATCTATTCACCAGCATTAACCAGCCCACATAAAGCTAAGATGGATAGATGGACACATTATATGAAGGTGTCCACCCACACAATTCTCAATGAATAATAGGGCATCCTGGTTACAATTGGAAGATACTCGTCCCCTCTTCATGTTGTCTTCTAAACTAATTGCTCACCATAAACAGTGTTAGATGACTCTATTAATCATTATCTTATCCCCACTCCCTGGGAATTTCATTACCACAATTATGCTCCCTGTATGAGGCCAAATTTGGCACATCTTTTAAAGATAACAGAATTGAAATGCTTACAAGCATGGGCATGATCCATCTTTGATTCTAGGCGTTAAATCATAATGTTGGTAAAGGAAACCCCTTCCATGCTCATTTCACATGTTAAAATCAGTAAACATGAGTCATTGAGTAACGAAAGTATCTCCAGTGGAAGCAGCAAAGTGAAGAATGATGCGAGCCGGGCCCTCAGTATGGGCAAACCAAGAGGCATTTGGAGCAATGAATCTAACTCTTTGAATTGCAGTTCGCCTCTAAAGGGTTCTGATTTCAGTGGTGGGTTTGAGATTTCTTTGGAAAAGGGTCCTACAACTCATTACATCATTGGAAAGGAGGAAGGTGGAGTCAAAATGAAAAACTGAGTATGTAAGTTTTCCTATCAGCTACTCAGCAAAACTGGTAATCAAATGCTTCCATTTTGCATGTCACATAGGTTTGGGAATTAGGATATCATACCCTTGAAATTACTTGACTATATTACAGTGCCAGTGAGTGGGACCCATCTGAGTTACAAATAAGTCAGTTCCTGGATACATCCATGATTTCACAGAGACATACACACTTATGACCTAACAAATAAATCTTTATAGATGCCATAGATGTTCCTCATCCATCATTCTATTTTGGAATCTGAAAAAAGAAGTTTATATTGACAAAACAGTGAGATTGCTCCATTGAGATCTAAAGATAATGAGTTCGAACCGCATGTTAGGCTATGCATAGTAAACACTTTCCAAACCTTACAAAGTCGGACTCAGGAGCTTCCGGGCTGCCATTTTTTCCTAGCTTTAGTACTAAATTCAACCCGTAGCAACTTGCAGAAGCATAAAAGACATTCATAGGGGCAAAGCCATCAAAAGTTGCATGGTTCAGCAAAACGAAATCATTTTTTACATTCTGCTTGATCCAAAGCCACATCCTTTGAGAGGTGGAGTTGTCAACTCCTTTTCATTGTTCTCAAACAACAAATTCATCACCATTTTTAACTAAAACACTATATAGCTTATGTTTCAAGAATCCAAGCTTTCTTAAGTGCCATTTTTATCAAGCCTACATTACAAAATTCTACAAAAAGTCAGCACACTTTTTTTTTCCTTAGGAAAGAAAACAACACTATCAACTTGTCCTTAAACATGCTTAAGCCTTACTCTTCCAATGAACAGGAGCAATTCAGCAACCTGTGAAATAGGTGTCAAATTATTCCTTTACCCACCACCTTAATTCATTATCTCTCTACACTTTTCCTTTGTTAGGTAAATCCCTCTCTACTCCACACCTTTCTGTGCAGAAGGTTAAAGAGAGTGAGCAAAATAAGAATAAAGTAAACAAGGGATACGGGATCCATTTGACTTTTTTCGTCATAAAGTCTCCAATGAAATCTAATGAAGCTGGAAATATACTATTAGAGGCATATATAGCCATTGAAAGTCGATCCAGGACTCCCTACAATAGGCATGAACCAATGGGTTCCAGATATTAAATCATTCTCTTTCTATACTTCCCTCATAATCCAAGAACTTCCCAATCACACCTGATCCATTCCTACTGATCAAGTGTGGAGAATTATATCTCAGCTTTCAATATATGAATAAATAATCCTTAGACTCAATGCGGAATCATATACTATATCACGTTAAAGAAGTTTCTATCTTGAACCTCGTTATGCCTAAATTTATTTAACACAAAACCAAAGCATCTTGCTATTTGCCAATTGCTTTCTGTTTTAAACCGTGAGCTTGGAAACATGCCCCTTCACAAAAGTTTGGTCTGCTAACAGATTCCTCGCCGAAAATTGATTGCTTCTTCCTGTGAACCTCCTAAACCCAAGGGATTTCCATTTCAAATTGTCAGATGTTACCCTGACCTGTAAATAGACAGCTGCTCTACCCAACCCCACCGAAAAATCAACAAAAAAGAAGATGCAAGCTGGAAGAAGGGAAAACTAGAGATCCAACCAAGGAAACCAGAAAGCTTATCAAATCTAACCCTAGGCCCCATTTGCTCGACTCGTAGTCTAACACTCCTCCAAAAAAAAAAAATGCTGCATAAGACTGTCCTTCAAGTCTTCAGAATATCTAAGTTAGAACAAGAAAAGCGACATGATTACAGAGGTAAGCCCAGAAGTGTACTACTAATCAGCCACAATCTTCCACCTTTCGACAAAATTTGCTCCTCCCAAGCTGCAAACTTTTCTACAAATTTTCATTACCATCAATTCCCAAATACTCAGCACCCTTTTGGCAAGTATTGCATCTTCAAAGCTGTGAACTTTATCTCAAATCTGCATTACCATTGGTTACCAAACACAATCCTTATACTTGGCCCAAGCCTAGATAAGTAATAGACAACTTAAATGTAAAAATAATTGTTTCTTTGGCAAAAGGCAGACATGAAATTATAATTCATCCCTACCCCAGAAAAACCCACTGATAAATCCACCCGAGAAAATATATTGACAATCACCCCTACAAGCCCTAAACACATTATAGTTAATACCCCTAGATAAATACACCACCATACCTTTCTAAACTACTGAAAAGCCCCAAAAGTTAATAGAATCAACAAAAGAGCAAACATTGGATCTCCTTTCCCTAAACCTCTCCAAGAAGGGGAAAAGAACCTTTGGCCTTTCAAGTTATAATTATGAATTAACGTGCCAAATAAACCACTGATTTCAATTAAGTACTTCATCCTCCAAACCATTTGACCACAGATACAACAGAAAAACCAGTCCAGCTCATATGACTTTGTCAACCTCAAACTTGTACATCAACCATCAATTTCTGGATCTCAACTGGGCATCAACTGGTGGTGGTGAACCAGTAGCACTAGTGAAACCTTGATTAAAAATCTTCATAAGAGCTTGTTCATGTTCGTTTATAATTCTAAATAAACAAACAGGAATTGAAACAAAGATTAAAAATCTAGGATCATTTATAAACAAGCCAAGCATAAAAATAGGGGTGCTCTACTTGTTTATATATATTATCAAAGCTCATATAAGGCTTGGCTACTAATAAGAAAGCCTCAATCAAAAATTATATATTTGCTCAATGTGGTTTACCCTTTTTTGGATAGCTCAGTTTATATCATTTGACTAATCATTTTTAAGCCTTTTATTGTCTAGTTGTAAATCTGATCAGAGTCTACAATAATAGTTTGGTAAAAAGTTCCCTGAAGCTATTTAAAGAAAAAATGCTTTGACACTCAAATGTCCAACTACTGAAACATAGTTATAGTTTGATTAATAATATTCATTTCTAAAACAAGGTCTTAGAATCAAACAAGTTCCTTCCGTAGCCAATGAATGATCAAAGACAAGATAGTAAAGCTAAAGAAAGGCTCCACTCAAGGTCAGGCAAAAGAATTAAATAAACAAACTTGAGCATGCCAAGGCTCAGCTTAACTTGTTTACACCCCAAGGCATTACATGCTCAATTTCCATCAAAGGATGACCAAAATTTGTCAACTTTCCCAAAAGAGCATTCTGCATCTCAAAAGTCAATCTCCTCACAACAATCTTTGCATTAGTAGTCAAAACTTCTGCCAAAAATTTAGCAAAATCCTCCCAGCAAACTTGTTGGATCAAGGACCTTAGTGTACATATGATCTGCTTTATCAGGTATGAATTTAAACAAAATAGCAGTATACAACTAGACCAGAAAGTAGAGAGTAATCAAAAGGACCAGTACCCACAGGCTTCATGGAGGCCCAGAAGTTTTGAATAAATACTCTCTTAAATCCAACTAACCTAAGACAATCTGTCCCTGGCCAAGCCTTGTAAAGCATTCAGAATCTCTACCTCCGAAAACTCCCCCCCCAACAACCATGCTTCCTCAAGTCTCCAACAATCATACAAGTAAAACATATTTTCAAAATAGCCAGAAAGTACCATTTGCAACCTCCTCTCTCTCAGTCAGCATCTGCCCCTCCCCTTATAGATTTGTGAAATTATTATATTGCCCATTGCATTCATGAAACAATGCTTTTTATTTTTTAATTCCACCCCCCATTCCTTTGATTATGAGTTCTTCATTTTTTTACTCCCAAGAAGATGACAATTCTTTAATCTCTTCTTCAGTTTGCTTTTGCATTCAAACTCCAGAGAATTTCAGCAAACCCGCAAACACTGCTTCAACTGCTACAAGTTGACTCAAGTTGTGAAATATTAAAATTTACCTAGCCACATTCAATGCAGTTGAATTTCATTCCTTCAGATTGCCTTCAACTTATTCAATTAAAAAAAAAAACAAATAGTAGCTGGGATAACCATAAAAAAATGCTTCATTACATTGCTAATATACCAGCTTTCTAAAGCCAAGCGCTCTCAGCCGCGGATTCACAAACTAAAAGGCCCTTTTCTTAAAATCTAATAGCCTAACCAGCATATGATCATACCCCCTCAGAACAATCACTCTAGGCCAGACCGATAAAACTTCCAGATCTTCCAGAAGCTACGAGACATGAGAAATTCATCATGACTAAAAGTGGATGAAGAGGAGCCACCCCTATTCCATTTAAAATTAAGGCCTTCCGCTAGGAAATTAATTAGGTTATAGTTGGATACAAAACAAGAGTTTCCACTAGACAGAAAAATCTTCCCTCAACTTTCAATATATTTGGCTTCTGCAATTTACATACTTTTTCTATATGATGTTGACAGTATTTCACTCTTTTACATATTAAAATAAGGAACAAAAAATAGTGCTTCGACTAACTGATCCCACAAGAATTTGAGATACAGGTCTAAGGTGGTTTAGTAATGTAAAGTGAAGAAATCTAGCAAAGGTATAAAGAGATGGTAGAGATACATTATATAAACAATAAAAAAAGATTGAACTAAACTAGCATCCATGATCCAACATATTTGGAGATAATAAAGGAAATGACTTACAATGCAAGGAACTGCTGGCCGCGAATCAATGTAACTGACCCACTTAGTAGGAAAAGGCTTAGTTTGGTAAGTCTGGTTTATTATTCCTTTCCTCTGCAAGCAAAATTACACCAAGATCAACCCCTCCCCCAACAATGCGACCCTTAATAAAGTTCCACATGCTTGGACAAAATAAAGCTCTAACCATGGATACCTCCTCATCACATATTCACATGACCAACCCACATACTTCAACAAGGTCTGCTTTGAAGAAAAATCCCATATTTAAAACCAACCCCCCAAATAGTACTTTATTTGAAACTTGTCATAGTTGATATCCCATTGGAGTTCTAAGTTCTTTCCTTCTCACTATTTCTATCCTGATTTAAGATTTATGCGACTTGAAAGCTCTACTCTAGAGATTAAATCTCATATGTTATTTGAAACTTGTCATAGTTGATATCATATTGGAGTTTTAAGTTCTGTCCTTCTCACTATTTCTATCCTGATTTAAGATTTATGTGACTTGAAAGCTCTACTCTAGAGATTAAATATCGTATGTTATACAGGTCATGGACCAAGGTACTTGCTTCTAAGCCTAAAAAACAGACCCAAAAATTTGCCAAAATCCTTCATTTATAAACTGGATACCTGCTTTTGGAACTCTTTAGTGTCACAATCACCCTCCAATAAGAAAAAAACTATGACAATCTTGGTCAACAAGTCCATTTTGGAGCCACCACCACATGATTAAATTCCATATCCTAAGTATAAACCCACATTCACATTAGATTCCTAAGAGTAAGCTACCACCACTCATGACAGATTCAGGAGCAACGTCACCATCCCGTTGCCCCAAGCAAATTAAACAGTCTGAGATGACATTAAGCATATGCATATTAGTACATATTAGTATATATTAAAACTACTAACATTGGGTTCAGATTTAACAGTATCAGCCTGTTTGGATCATCAATATAACATATAGACATATCTACTGAATATTGAAAACTAAAAGATCCAGCAGTAGGGCCATGTCAATTTTTATGCAGAACAAAAGCACCTAGAGGTTACCCTTTTACAGTGACACCAATCTCTCCAAAGAAAACTTCAAATTCAAATCCAATTTATGTTCTGAGCAGTAAGTGCATAACATAAAATATTCCAATATTCTGTCACAATATAGAAGTTTTGGAATGAAATGGCACCAAAATCTTCAGACCACAATAGAATCTCATAGATGAATGCACAAAGATAAGTCATATTCAGGTATATTTATTCTGAAGTTCCCTTAAGCATGCAAGATCCTGACCTGTCATGTTCAAGGTCTTGGGGGTGAACTGGAGCAATAAATAAATTACACAAATATAAGGTACTGTCATCATTATGCTTTGCCACACAATTATAGATTATTAATTAGTTGCATCTCCTCTAAAACCACCTTCTCCCTGACAGCCAAATTGTAACACCTAGATGTACATTACATTCTGCAACGTGATTAATCACAAGCTCAGAAGCTACCAACCCTGTACTAGAACAAAAAGACTCAGCCAAAATGCAAAAATTAGATGTGCATGTTACATTGTGCGACATGCCTAATATAAAGCTCAGAAGCTATTGAAGGAAATCGCCATGTACTGGCACAAAAAGTCAAGAATGATAAATCACCACATGCACTAAAGAAAACAATGCACTTGTACCTCATCTCTGTCATAGTTGTCACCACTATGAGGATCAAAGAGTACATCGCCAGTTGCAAGCTCGAAACAAATGCAAGCAAAGGACCAAAGATCTGCTGAAGCAGAATATTTGGACCCAAGAATGACTTCTGGACATCTATACTGCCTTGTCTGGATATCATTTGTGAACTGCTTGTATGTCCAGCAAGCATTCCCAAAGTCGACCAATTTGCACCTGAGATCAACTGATGCCAATAGCTTCTGCCTTGTGGACCAGCTTCCTCTCTTGTGACCTGAACTTCCTCCCGTAGCCCTCTTCATTCCATCAGCATCTGAACATCTATTTGGATTGTTAGAACTATTCGCATGGCCCTTCATAGACTCAACATTTGAATTTTTCTTATGAGAAGAATCTAGCGCACCTGATGTTTCAGGATCATTTTCGGCTTCTGCAGAAGCTTCCTTACCAGTGCACCCTTGGGCAGCCCGTTTAGCCTTTCTTCGAATTTTTTTCTTCTGATTCTTTGTTAAATCACCATTTAAAGATTTAACATCCTTTCCAGCCCCAGGTTCTAAAACATTTTTATCCTTGCTACTTGAAAGAACAACAGGAACACCAGACTTTCTACGATCCTTAGAAGGGTCAATCATTGATAATAACAAAATATTTTCAGGTTTCAAATCGGTGTGTATAATCTGCAGCTCTCTATGCAAGTAATCCAAACCAGCTAAAACATGATAACATATCTCCTTCACTTTATGAAGAGGCATTCCGCGATAATCAGTATACTTTATCAACGTCAAAAGATTGTCCCCCAAATACTCAAACACCATACAAACATGCTGCCCATTTGGGCCTGAATGTTTAAAATGATCCAAAAGTTTAACAACACATTTTTTATCATCTGGGTCTCCATCCGCAACCTGCTTCAGTATTGTTATCTCATCCATCGCCGCCTCGGTGTAATGCTGCGCGCTCTTTTGTACTTTAAGTGCAACGTATCGCTATTTATTAACAAAAAAATCCAATACAAGAACCAGTTAATCAGAAATGCAACAGACAGAAAGCTCCTGACAGAGTAACTGAATCAAAATCCTCATGGCTCTTGTTTGATATCTGGGAATTATGATGAGATGTAAAAATGAAAAGAAAAATGGATAAATTCCAATATAGTGATTCAATCGTTAGTCAATAGTAGTTTAACATTCTCCATAATATTAATTCCTATTCCTTCATTTTTATGCCCAATAAGAGAATATAGAAGTTTTGATTAAAAATGTCATAACGGACATTGTAATTTCCACCATGTGCATATGAAAATGTCAATGAAGTACCGTTCTATTCCTATTCCTTGCATTACCCACTACCAGACACGCCATTATGGAGTCTTTTTCTTTTTACAACTGCTAATCTTTACATGGAAAATAACAGTGCCATGAAACACCTAATGAAATTCCACACAAGAGAGCAAACCTCGTAAAATCTGGATAAATATTACACGTCTCTTTAACAGTATTGTTCATCAGCATTATAGGGGGGAAATGAAAAAAGTTAGTGTTACTACTACTGACAGTCGAAACAGATCAACACTGAGAGTTAAATGAGGACGAAATAGTGCTTCACAAGATCAGTAATGGAAAATTTTAACTGCCAATAGGGCTGCAACAGAAAAAGGGATCCTATTTTCCTAAATTAAACCAAAAAACTGATAGTATCTCAAAGAACTCATCAGATCAAAAAATCGAAATATTAAAGAGACGAGGAGAGAGAGCGCGCGAGCGCGAGAGAGAGAGAGAGAGACCGAGTTTTTGGTGTCCCAAGCGAGCCAAACAGTCGAAAAATGGCCCCAACCTAGCTTGCTTTGAACAACGTAAGTGCCGTTCTTGAAAGAATCGCCGATTCGGACGGCATGGTATCCTCCTCGCCTGTAATCCTCCGTTCCCTCGTCCTCCGATGTGTAGTCGCTACCGCTCTCGCCTACTTCCTCCTCTTCCGCCTCCACCTTCGCCTTCGCCGCCGCCGCCTTCACCTGCTCCTCCATTTCCGGAAACACTCGATCTGTGTTTTTGCCTTTCAATTTTCCGATTTCTATGCGGCTGCCGTTGCTGTTGCGATTGATTCTGAAAGCAAACTCAGAGGTTTGGCGACGGGACTTTTGCTTTGTCCTGTTCGTTTGATTGCCTCTGCAATTACGAGCCCCCCACCCCCCCTCTGATCTTCTCGAATTACTACTAATACTGTTGCGTAAGAATAATATTCTGAATTAATAATTACTAGTAATTAGTATTTTTAAATTTTTTATTAATATTATATTTTATTTATTTATTTATATAAATATATTAATATGGATATATTTCGATAAAATAATATATCAAACAAAATATTTTAAAAATAAATAACAAAATTTTATTGTCACACTATTTTTTTGGTAGATGACTGCATGATAAAATGAAAAGTAATATTATGCTAAAAATTTATAATTTTTTTACCAATGTTATTTTAATGATTTTGTACATTAAAGCTTTTCAGTATTTTTATTTTAATTATTAGTATAATTATTGTTGGATATGACCTAAAAATGACTGTCCAACCTAAACTGAAAACAGGACCCAAACGCTAACAACCCAAATATGGATGTAGAGGACTCTCCCGAGTAACCGGATGGTAAAAAATGTACAATATTAAGATAAATAATGACTCAACAGAGTAATAAATTATATATTAAACCCTAACAAAAAGTTATAATTAATTGAAGAATAACAATGCACATGTGGACAACCCGATCCAATTATGGCAGAATAAAAGTCAACAATTAACTTTCAAATGGTTACCTAACCTAATTGAACAGCAATTACACATCAAAGATAATGACCAGCATTCATTACAATATAACGTCT
>JAOVVI020006877.1:370-15278 GCA_028571085.2 Nepenthes alata | reverse complement strand
AAGAAATAAAACATGTATAATTAAAATATATAATTTAATTACGTAATTTAAACAAAAATTACTAAAAAATGACAATAATTAAAGAAAAATAAAAAAATAAAACTCAGTATTCATCACACTCCCAAGAGTTAAGGATGATATTATCTATCTTTAAGTACAACATGTAATTTTAGAGAAGATTAATGAAACCCAAATAAGTGACCCGTACTTGATAGAAATTGCTGAAGATTTGGATAATGAGTCACGAACAAGTTTTAATGTGTGAGCATTTGGAATTCTACACTTTCGGGATAGAATTTGTATTCCCAATGTTGAGGAGTTGATGGAGAAAATTTTGGATGAGGCCTATAGATCAAGTTATATGATTCATATCGAAGTGAATAAAATATATCAAGACATGAATAAGAATTTCATGTAGCAAAATATGAGATGGAAGATTATGACATTTATGGCTAGGTGTATTATTTGTCAATAAGTGAAAGCCGAATATAAGAAGCCTCTACGATTTTTGCATCCTTTAGCGATTCCTAGTTGTAAATAGGAGCACGTCATGATGGATTTTGTGTCGAGATTATCTAGGACGGTGAGGAATATGGATGCTAGTTAGGTGATTGTCGATCAACTGACAAAATTGGCTCATTTCTTATCGATCCGGATAATGTCTTCAATGGACAAGCTGGCTTGTCTGTATATTAATGAAATTGGAAAATTATATGGTATTCCAGCTTTGATAGTTTCTGATCATGATTTGAGACTTGTGTTGAAATTTTTAAAAAGTTTGTATAGGGAGTTAGGTACCAAATTGAAGTTTAGTATGTCATTTCATCTGCCAACAAACGGTCAATTGAAGAGGACAATCTAGATTTTGGAGGATATATTGAGGGTATCAGTTTTAGAGATAAAAAAATTGGGATAATTATTCGTCGCTTGTCAAATTTGGGTATAATAATAGTTATCAATTAAGTATCGGGATGACCCCTTTCAAGGCTTTGTATGAATAGAGATGTAAGCCTTTTATCAAGTGGGAAGAGATTGGTGTTCACAAACTATTGGGCATGATATTATTCAGGACACTTCGGACAAGATCAAGATTATTCGAGATCTACTAATTGTAACTAAGAATCGTTGGAAGAGTTATGCTAATAGGAGTCTAACATCTGATTGTAACTAAGAATCTTTTTCCTTAACATCTGATCTTTTTTATCCAAAATCTAAATAGGAGACTAAACATAAGACATTCTTGTCAATCTGTAACGGCTCAAATTCAATTACATGTGAATGGTCATATACAATTTCCTCAATATAGGTACATGAAACACATCGTGACAATCCACAAAACTCGGAGGCAAAACTAATCTATAGGCCACCTATACGTTGTAAAATCTTAAATGGTCCAATAAACCATAGCTTCAATTTACCTTTTACTCAAAACCTTGAGACTCCTTTCCTCAAAAATACTTTCAGAAATACATGATCACCCACGTCGAACCAAAATGACATGCTAGCGCAGGGAGAAAGTCTAGGAGAAATACCCATATCTGTTTGAGTTTTGAGGTATGTAAATTTTGAGAATGAAATATTTATGAGAAAGGGAGAGTTGTAAAATCTAGCTTCACATTTGATTTATTTTAGATGTCTTTGTTATTTAGGTTGATTGGATGTATTGAAATTAATTATATAATGTAAAATTTTGAAAGATTTTAAATCAACTAGTTGGCACCTAAGGTGCATCCGAGTAGCCCCTGAGGTGCCTTTTGCTGAGGGCCGGTGCCCGAGGCCGCTAAGGGTTGTGCTTGGGCATTGATTTACACAAGGTTAGTGTTTGAGGCACACCTTAGTGGCACTTGAGCGTCGGTACCCTATTTAAGACGCGACTGAGGCACCATGTAGCCATTTTGCACGAGAGAAGGAATAGAGGAGAAAGAAAGGAGGATGAGAGAGGAAGAAGAGAATGGGTAGATCGGAAATCTTTTTGTTAGATCTGTTTGATAAAAGGTTGAAATAGATATCCTCTCACTCTATTATTGGTATGTTTTCATGTCTGATATGTCTTGCTTATATTTTAGAGATTTGATATTCATACATGTTATTTTTATTTAGTCTATTTATTTTCCTCGTGCATGCATGATTTTTTTATCGATCATTTAGGGGTTTTTGTTCAAGATTTATGAATATTTGAGGATTTTATTATTTTATGAAAAAATGGATAAATATTTGAGATCGTATATTTACGTATCCGTATATATATGAAAAAAATCATGAAAATTTGCATGGGCCATATATTGGTACGCATGTATCACTACTTGGGCTCGATATCTCTACCTTTGTGATATTTGATATGATTTGACCTCGACGAGTACATCCTCTCTCAAAGCCATTCCCTATCAAGTGCATTTCCCGTAGCTGAGGCATCCAGTCCACACTCAATCCCCATCATTTGTGCATCTGCGTAATTCTTGCATCATTCATCTTTCTCTTCATTTAAGAAAAATTTCTAACTTGAGTATCAGAGAATATATTGAGTTGTGAGTTTCACTATCTTCTGACTTCTCGTTAATTTCTTGTGGTGTGTAAAATCTAAATTATCAAAAGCGGAGACCGAATCTGCCTCAATTTGACCCACCAGGAATGATCAAGTGGCTTTCTAATTGTTGTTGCAATCCAAATCTAAGGATGAATCAAAACTAAATAAATAATATTTTTAATTATTAATTTTAATTTCTAAAATTTATAATATTAGAAATGCAAGGAATTATAGTGAAATTTATTATATTAAGTCTAAATTTCTAGAATTATGATTTAAAAAACAATACTTCCTATTTTAATAACATGTGAAAAAAAACATATGGATATATTTTTAACTTAGTATATTTATTTATATTTTTTTTGAATATAATTTAATGACAATTACTATTTTAATAAGTTTTGGAAAATAATGAATTTTACATTTATAATTTATTGAATTACAGTAACAAAATTATTTTTACAAATTTTAAAATTTAAAATTATAAGAATAATTATGTTGCGTCCGCGAGTTCCGGCCGCCGGGTGATCAAAGTTCAAGCACTCCTTATGCGTTCTAAGACGGTCGAAAACGTGCAACACAAGAGGAACTGATGAGGACAATGTCTGAGAAAGAGAAAGGGGATGAGGACACAAGGAGTGAGGATTTTACGTGGAAAACTCCTGTTACGTGAGAAGGAAAAAAAACCACGGTAGCAGACGCTAGGTACGAGAAATTCCACTATTACAAAAACGGAATACAACAAGATGTTGTGGCACGATTTGCTGCCACAGAGGGTACAAAGTGTGGAGTCTTGCTCTATCTCTTTTTTCTTTTCTTTTCTTTTGGAAGTTGTTCGCAATATGTTCTTCAAATGGCTGTTGTTGGAATCCTTTCCTTATTTCTTGAATGGGGTATTTATAGAGAAAAATTATGCCGTTGGCGAGGGGACACGTGACACTGGCATGTGCAGGGGCGCCTGCCACCAACTCTGCCATTGCGGCGTGTCAGGGGTGCCTGCAATCAAATCTGCATATCCGACGTGTCAGGAGCCGTTGGACCTCTCATGATGGCGCGTGCTCTGAGCATCGTGATTTCCTGCGGGGGTGGCGTGTTGCAGATAACGCGTATTCCTTGGTAACAGTGAATCATCTGAGTTGGCACGCTCGGTCATTTTGGTCCATCTTTTTCCTTGTCCTTAGAAAGCATTCTGGGTCTTCGCCTGGTCCTCGGGTTTATTGAGTTAAGTTCTCGAACGTCCCTCATGCTGAAGGTCCTCGGGATTTCGTAGATGACGTCAACCCCTCGTGGAATTCTCGTGCCTTTTAGGTCAAATTGGCCTCTCGGACCGTTGTCGTCATTTGGGTTTCCTGGGACGCTAGCTCAGGTCCTCACGCTTCTAAGGCCATCTTAGCTTCTTGGGCTAAGTTGGGCTTTTGGGCCTATTAGGTCGGTTTGTCCTCGTAGTCCTTTTGGTCCGTGGTCATGACTTTGGACCTTTCTTTCTGGGCCTTGGGTGCCGGGACCCATCAAATTACTTTTTGATTATTAATTTTATATTTTAATTTAAACATTTACAATTTAAAGGAATTATACCATAAATTACTATGTCGAGGCTAATTTTGATATATAAATTTAAATAAAATCTTTAAAATTTCACAAAAAAATCTCAACACTAAAACCATAATGAATTATATTTGAATTTTAAATAACTTTTAGCTTCTATAAATAAATCAATACAAAAGTGTGCTATTTATTAATGAATTCCTCAGTGTTTAATATATTACGGGAAAAACACAAGTATTTATACCAAAATTTACTATAATATATTTTATTTTTTAAGTTTATTTCTATAGAAGAGTGATTGTTATTTTAACTATTATTTTTATCATTTAAAATTTAAAATTCAAAACTTGATGAATTAAAAAAACTTACTATATTGAGGATAAATTTTTATATTTAATTTTTGACAAAAAAAATGCTTACTATTTGAATAATAAATTATAAATAAAAATTAATTTCTATTGATGCATCTCGAAAACCTAAATTATTGTCTGAATAAGAAGCCACCTTATCATACTTGGGTGTTTGAATTAAAACGTGTTCAATATTCATAATTTTAAATTTAGATTCTGCACACCATAATATAACAAATAAGAGGTAAGAGATATATAGAACTTATTCACCGGTATATCGCTCGACGCTTAAATCAAAAATCTTTCTACTCGGATGAGAAATGTACTAGAAAATGAGTGTGAGAATATATAGTGAATGGGAATAAGTGTTTATTTAGAGGGTAATACTCCTTTTTGTACACTCGACTGATGGAGTGGCTTTGGTTTATGTACTCGGCTAGTGGAGTAACTTTAGTAATTGTGCACTCATCTAGAGGAGCGTCGGGCTTTTTCCTTACTTTTTCTCTTTCAGTCTTTGTCCCCCTTCTCTTTGGAAGAGAAGATTTATTTATATTGAGAGGCGTTATTTGGTTGGCAGACTTTTAAATCAATGCGTGGGTATGGTATCTTTTCGGTGGTGATGAGCATTACTTGTGTAACGGTCGCCTTCATTCAATGATTAAAACACCTGACTTCTAACTATTGGATTTGACGCAACCGCCACCTGAAGCAGCTCATTAATGGCTCTATTATGATCCTTTAATGCTTAGCGGTTCAAGCATGTCCCTTGGTTCAACCGTTGTGCCCTTTGCCTTATGGGGTCAAAGGCATCTTCTAATGGGTCGTTGTCATCTAAATCTCTTATCCGTCCATGCACTGGATTTTGATCGACCCGATTTTGGTTATACCATCACTAACCATCCATACAAGGAGGTTTGAATTTCAACTCTCAGCTTGTAATCGATGGGATTCTAGCTGCAGCTCTATCAATGCACATTCCTTTCTCAGATGTTCTGCTGATGTTGGGTCTTATTTGGTAGGATCTTATTCTTTGCCATCAATACTTTGATTCATTATCTTACTGAATTGACTGCCTGTTGAGCACTCCTTTGGGCTATAAATGGAGGAACTCTCTTTGCTTTGCATCTTGAAGCATTATTTGTCTTGTCCAGTGATATGACTATTCTGAGTTGACATGGAGCTTCTGCTACCACAAGCCAAGTTGGTGGGAGTTCTTCTCCAGCTTTTGAAGACAAAAGCGGAGGATATGTTTAAAGATTGTCTCGATTACCCTCTTTTATCTGGGAAACTACCTTGGTTTTCCCTTTTTATGTCCTTTCCAAAACCAAGCATCCACCGCTATAACTAAGGGATTATAGCAGGCTTTGGTGGATGGCTTTTGTAGTTGCCTCTCCCCACAAAATAGGAAGTTCTCAGAGAAGACTATTGCATTTCCTAGGGGAGGGCTTTTCTTCTTCATTTTTGCATCTGTTCCAAGGCTGGGCCCGCATGTTGTAGTGGTGCCCTTTATCTCGCTGATCTTCGTGGAGGTGATTGAGATATATATTATTGATATGGGTGGACATCTTTCTTTCTCTTGTTAGGTCATCACTCTACGTATTCTTTATCTTCTTCCGAATTGTACTTTTATTGTTATAAACTTTTATGTTGCAAAAACAATCAATGAATAGAACTACCCGAATATTATCTTTTTTCTTTGTATAACTCTAATATTCTTGTGTTCTCTAAATAGTTGAAGCATTTGAAAGTTATTGTTTTCATTTAATTTCTGACAATTTAATAACTCAGACCACTGACAAGTCGATTTTTTGACAATCCGACATGTGATAATTTACTTCAAACGCTCGGTTTGCACATTATAAATAAACCAAATCGTCATTAATTACAGTGACGTCAGGGCTACCTGTCTCCAGTCTGCCACTTTGAGAAATGATATGTCAGGGTATCATAACCTGTATAGTGCCGCAGACTCATCGATTTAGGCGTCAAAGCTACTAGCTATTTGCTTGCTGCGGTGGGAGACATTATGTCAAGGCATTATTATTGTCATAGTGAAACAGACTGCGGCAACACTCTCCGATGCGGTCACGTGTCTCAATTATTATGACGTGCTTCTTCAGTGCCCTTTGATGACGCCGTTTCTGGGCCATACTATTGGCTATTTAAACTTTGATGCTCTTTTGTTTATGCACTTTTTTGCATTTGTTAGCCCTAGTTTTCATTTTACCTCCATGGTTCCTCGAGCAACTTCTCAATCACTACGATTTGATCCGTTTGGTGATGATGTGGATAATATTTATGAAAAGTATAATATCCCTATCAGCGTTCTAAATCAAGTGCCTTTATTTGATGATTGAGCCTGCGCTCCTCGATTTGGCTTTATCACCATCTATGTCGACCATCTGAATGAAGGACTTTGCATTTCTTTGGAGAAAGAGTTGTTCAAGATTTTGGAAGCTCTTCAGATTCCTGTTGCATGTTTCCATCCTAATGCTATCAGATACTTAATTTCTTTGTTTGTTTCCTTCACTATCGGAAGCTTCTCCTGGATGCTTGGGCTATTAAAGTGGTCTTCCAATTCAATCAAGAGGGTAACTAGATTTCATTTACCCCTCGCAAAAAGTATACAATAAGAGAGAGAAATTTAGATTCAATAAAGGGTTAGAAGGACCGATATTTCTATATTACGGTACCCTTCGGATGAACTCCCTCTAATAAATGAAGCACAGTGAACTCTACATACCTTGAAGATGTCCTGGAGATCGAGTCTCGCATGGTGCAACCCTTGATGGAGCTTATTGAGGAGAATGCTGTATTGCTCTTGAGGACGAATAGTTGGATGACTTGGAAAGTGCTAACTGATATCCGGTGGGAAGCGCGAATGGAAGGAGAGGTTGTCGTCGCCATATCTTTTCATCGACCTAAGAGGAAACCAGGAAAAATTTTCATCTAGGACTACCCTGAAAGGGAAACTGGCAAGGTAGGTCCTCTCTTATCTTCCTCTAATGACAGGGTCATGGGGAAGGCTATGATGAGATGACCACGATCCATGCTGATGAGTCATCTCGGAGGCCAAATCTGTTAATTCTTCAATAGTTTGCCCAATTTTTAAAGAGGTAAGCGGGTTTATTGGGGGTGATGAGGCTTTTATTATCTACTGCTTCAAGAATAGATGACCCCATCACCAGTGAATCAAATGAGCCGATCGACTCTCCATTTGTGGCCGAGTACAGGATCCCAGTTTTGGTTAACTTGTCACCCAATGAGCCCATTTTTACGCCTCCCACTGCTTTTGTTGAGGAGTCCGTTAATAATGATTAGGCGGCGAAATTTCAATAAGAGTCCAAAAGGCTCTTGAAGCGGAGGAGGTCCCTCTTACTGATGACCCAGCTCGTGAACAATCAGAGGACTTGGGTACTTTTTCTCCTCTCCCTGAGCTTGAAGTCCCTCTTCAGTATCACGCTTTGCTTCTTTTGTATTGGCAGTCTCCATCCATTTCTGGGCTTGGAGCTTCTCTCAGTCCATCTTTTCAAGAGAGACCATTTCTCATTGAGGTATTATTTGTGGAGTCTCTCGCCCTCTAATTATTCTTTTTTATGTCGTCATTTTTGACTGACCATTTAATGTTGTTTGGCAGTTGCAGGAATTATTTCCTCCATTTGCAGATGGGTTGTACCAACAAGGCGATAAAATTTTTCGTCTATCTCAAATGTTCACTGATCCTATTGTTCTCAAGGAAATCAAGATTCAGGTCGATGCTGCCATTGTCGAAGCTCAGCAGAGTCGAGATTGGGATATTTTTTTAAATAGAGTTGTATGAGTGGTTAGTGAGATCCCAAGAGCTTTTAGATAAAATATCTTTGGCTCTGGATTAGATTGCCTCACTCGATGATACACTTTATGAGGCTGAGCAATGACTTGTCGATCTTCAAGACAATTATGCTCAACTCAAAGGAGAGTTGAGGATACGTCTCCGTCTGAAAAATGGTTGGACCCACTCTGGATGACAAATTCCGGGAGGGATTCTATCACTACAGGTAGATTGTGTCCTTAGCCACTCCTAACTTTCCTCTTGGCTACCATGATTCGAGAAATTTTGGAGTTTCTTACTATTCAAATTTGAAGGATTTCTTGGAGCCAGGTGCGGATCCATTGCTACTGTTCTGAACCTGAATAAAGCAAGTCAATTTTTTAAATAAATAAATAATCACTAATAACAAATAAATGAATTCCAAATTGGTGTGACATAACTAAACAAACTATTAAAGTTTTCAACATGAATCCTAAAATCTATTACAGGATCTCATCGGATAATTGTTCAGAGAAAATAAATGTGACATATTTTAAATAGTCGTAAGGAAAAATATCTAAATAATAACAACTCATCCTTATAATGACATAAATCCATAAATTCTCAATACATGGTCCAAGGGCCTACGTCTGACGGACTTCAATATCCAACGAAATCCCTAAACAAAACCATCAATAATAATAAAGATACACCCAACATCATCAAAATCTAAAAAGACAAAATACTCACTAGAAAATATTATCTGCACCAAAACTCATCTTACTTCTGCAATGAATCTGAAGCTTCTACTTTGAAGGGATAAAGTATAAAATATAAGTTTAAAGCTCAATAAGTATCATATAAATATAACATGTGTGTCTAATAAATCAAAGGGAGGATTCGAGAACAATGTCAAGTCAGACAACAAAAATGGATCCAGATCACTGTTATCAAAAATCAAATTGTCAAACTTGAAACTGAATCCAATATCAAAAAATCAATGATAGTCTCATACTCAAATCGTATATCAAATTAAAACATATATCAAATCAGAAAATAGTCATCTTGGGATGTATATATATACATATTAAATAGAAGTGATATGGAGGTCAAATTAGATAATAGATGTCCAATCAGATATCAGATCAAAATCATGACTTGGGATAGAATCCAATCATGTGTACAGATAACAGCATTCGAATTAGCACCACAAACTGATAATTTAAAATTCGGATCAAAACATATAATTAAAATTAAATGTACGAGACATACCAACCCATCTGTGGGCAAAATTGACGAATTTCAAAATCAAAATTCAAATCAAAGTCCGATATAAATTTGATGGGTATTGGTACCTCCGGCCCAAGAGGAAGATCCATCAAAAAATTGGCCTAGAAATGAATAACATCCCAATCAGCCCATATAACCCAAAGTGAATAGATGACTCCATCGGACCTATCTGAACAGCCCACTTCCTGTGAGGGCATCTCTTCTAACTGACCAGAATGAACAACTTCTTTCTTTTATTCGGACAGCTCAATACACTTGGTTGACGATCATGAACTGTCAGTCTAACAGTATCTCATTATCTATCTGGGCGGTCCCATATGTAGTTCACAGGAGAGGTCAACTGCCCCTTAACTCTATATATATTTATCTTTTCCAGCAGGACGGGGGGACATACAGGAAAAAAGATAAACGAGTAATAATTTCAAGACGCTTTACTTTAAGTGCATTTCTCTATGTTTTTAAAGATGCTTTTCATCAAACGCACATATCTAAGACTCTTCACGAAAACATCAATATTCCCACTTTGTATCTTCTTTTTCTCTTTCAATAAAGAAAGACGACTGATTGGAGTCTCAGAAGATAAATCAGAAAGTGAGTCCCACCAATTCTTTAACCTTTTATTTATTGTGTTGTACAAGAACCAGATTCAAAATATATGGAGACCAAACCCATTTCAAATTGGTCGGACCAGGCAAACCAATTCTTAGCTCCCTTATCTGTATAGTAATTTGGATCGGATGACGTATCAAAATCTATGTAGAAATGTAAAATATACACTAAATTTGAGTTATAATTATTTAAGGGCTAACTTGAGGAAATTGTTATTTCTAATCTAGTAACCTTAGGCCAGATTAAATGTAAGGCTGGCATGTTAGGTCACATATATACTCTATCTTCCGTAGGTATGGTTACTCACTATATTTTACCACTTATAATTTTGGGTGTAATTTTTCAAGTTGTTAGATATATTAAGATATTTGTAGATATTAATTTCATTTTAAATACCAAATAGAGGGGTGGGTCACTACAATAGAGTCTTTCTTGCCGGCAAAAGGATGCGTCAGATAACAAATATATCCCTATGAGAAGCTAGCCAGATAATAGAGGTAGTGACCACAACACGGGCACATCAATGAGAAAATGCATGGCCCATGCAATTTTTCATACTCATTTCTATACAAATATATATATATTTACTGTATAAGATTTTTACCTTTTTTTATGAAAATCACAAAACCCTCAAATATTAATAAAAACAAAACAAAACCCTTAAACAACAGGTAAAACTTGTTCATGAATTGAGAAAAATGGATGGGTTAAGTAAAATTTTGCTTGCATTAATTTAAATTTGTAAATTAGAACCAAAATATATTAGATACTGAAATAGACAAAGGATAGGGTTAGATGATACTTGTCTCAATCTTATACCAAACATATTTGACGAAAGGATGCTATGACCCACGCGAACGCTGCTTCCTCTCTTCTCTTTCGTTCTCTCTCTCTCCTCTTTCCCTCCTGCCATGAAAAATTAATGAAGTAGACCCGCGTGTACCTTTTATAGGCAGATCGTCACTCGAGATCACCCCAAGCGTAGCTCTGGAGCACTACTCGGGCTCCTCTATGCTTGGGGTAGCCAAAACCTTTTACATGTCTTGGGCGTACTGCTCTGGATTTTCGATGGCCGCTGCCTTCGCTAGCTAGTCCCCATTATAGTTATCCTCTATCGGATTGTACGTTATCTCGACCTTGTCGAACATTTGCTTCATACCTTTCGCTCTAACGAGATATTTCATGAGCTTAGATTTAGACACCTCAAAATTCTTGAGGACTTGGTTGATGACCAATTCAGAGTCGCTGCAAACTGCCAAATTCTTCACCGAGTATTCCTTTTCCAATCGGAGTTTGGTGAGTAAAGCTTCGTACTTGGCGACATTGTTAGTGGCTGAAAATTTGAGGGTCACTGAATATTTCATTTCTGACACGTCGGGAATCCTCAAGACCACACCTACTCCACTGTCTAATTGTGTCAATGACCCATCTATGTGCAGCGTCCAAGTCAGAGTTTCTCCTTACTGGTGGGCATCTTTGTCGGGAACAGGGTATTCAGAATCGGGGTTGTCATCTTAACTATGAAGTCCACAAGGGCCTAACCATTTATAACCGGCCTTGGTCTAAACTCCACATTAAATTTGCCTAATTCGATGACCCATTTGACCAGTCGTTTGGAAGTGTCAAGTTTTTATAGAATTTCTTTCAATGGTTGGTGAGTTGGGACGACAATCTTATATACTTGAAAGTATGGTCATATTTTCCAGGTAGAATAAACGAGTGCTAAAGCGATCCTTTCAGTACGTGAGTAACGGTCTCAGTGTCCGTCAGAATCTTACTGATGTAATAGACCAGCCATTGTATATCTGACTACTGTCAGATTAGGAGCGAGTTTAGCGTCATGTTTAAAACTGCTAGGTATAGGTACAAATCTTTGCCTTCTTTTAGTGACGTCAAGAGAGGGGGATTGGTAAGATATTCTTTCAGCTCTTGGAAGGCTTCATGGTAGTTGGCCATCCACTAAAATCCATTCGCCTTTATTCCTCTTCGGGCCTTGAAGAAAAGAGAGATACTTTTCTGTCGATTTTTCTAGGAAGCAAGAGAGCATACGAGCCTTCTGGTGAGCATCTTGACTTCCTTCATAGTTTGAGATAGGACCATGGTTATAATGGCCTTTATTTTCTCAGGATTTACCTTGATCCTTTATTGAGAGACGATAAAGCCTAAGAATTTCTCAAATACCACTATGAAAACACACTTGGTCAGGTTTAACTTTATCTGGTGCACTCGGAGTACTCCAAAGGCCTCATTGAAGTTACAGATATGGTTGTCAGTGGTTTTTCTTTTGACGAGCATGACATCGATATACACCATCATATTTTAACCGATTTAGGCCTCGAATATCTTATTCACGAGCCGCTGATATGTGGCACCTACTTTCTTCAGGTCGAAGGATATGACTTTTTAGCAGTACATTCATTGATCTGTTATGAAGGAAGTGTGCTCTTCATTCTTAAAACTCATCCGGATCTGATTATAACTTGAATATACGTCCATAAAGCTTTACAGCTAGTGTCCGGATGTGGAGTCTACTAGAAGATCAATCCTCGCCAAAGGAAAACTATCCTTGAGGCATTTCTTATTTACGTCATTGAAGTTGACGTACATCCACCACTTCTCATTACTTTTCTTGACAAGGACTGCGTTTAGTAGCCGATTCGGATACTGGACCTCCATGATAAAACCCACATCAAGCAACTTCTTCAGCTGTTTCCGAATAGCAACTAATTTCTCTATGGAGTTGTTTCTCCTCTTTTGGCAGGCGGGCTTATTATCAACATTGATATCCAACTTGTAAACCATACACTCCGATTCAAGACCCAGAGGTAAGCTATCTATATATCACCATATAAATAGGGTCAGACGCCGGTTCTTAACCCCGCGGTTATGTAGGGTCGAAAATCGATATCCCACTGCAGTATACTAAGGCATGCCAAATAATGCTACTCGCTGAAATAATTCTTAGTCCAATTTCTTAATTCTTGTAAAAACTCTATGCTTTCTTGGTTCTTAATGTTCTTACTCTTAGAGAACAAAATCTAATTCTTGACATATTGTAGAGTCTCATTCCATAATTCATACTTTACTCATATCTTAGTAGAAATTTAATCATACATCAATTGAAAGCTTAAAATTTTGAAGACTCAAAACTTAGCACTAAATGTAAAAAATTAGCATGAGGTGTGTCTTCAACATATAATTTAAAATTTTAAATTTTAAGTGCCAACATATATATATATATTTCAGCTTCTATAGATCATACACTTGATAAATTAGGGCCATTATAAGCTACGGTATGAATTTAAACCATGGACTTCTGTAGAAATTCAAAAAATTCTGCAAAACATAATAATTCTTGCAATATTAGCTTTAATACTTCACATACATGGCTTAATTTTATGAATAGTTAAAACATGTAATTTATATTATAAGCCCATAACATATATATTGTAAACTTTAAAATATAAGTGGACCACTATATGAATTTGAGGTATGAACAGTTCAAAATTCAACAATAAATTAACAAATAGTGCAGAAATTTAACTTATTAATTTTCTCAATAGATTATTTAAGCATGTAGAGCATCTTTATATAGAAATTCAGCACATGCAGAGGGTTAAATCTAAATTTCTGGGAATATAAGGGTTTATATATGAAAGTTTCACATTAAATAGCATCATAACTTAAAATTAAAACATGCATGAAGTTATAGCACAAAATTCAGTATATATATTTACCATACTTGACTTGAATATAAAATCTCATGAAATGCCTCTACAAAATCATGAAATATGGACTTTCATACTTAACATACACGTAAAAACTTTAAAATTATGATTTGGATGAGTATCTGAACAAAAATACTCAATATAATTAGCAAAGAAAGGGTCTCGTCTTGACTTGGATTTACTCAAATCCTAAGTTGAATCATTTGAAATTCGAGCTTCTTGGCATTCTCTTTCTTATTTTTTCTTTTTTTCTCATCTCTCTCTAGCTCTGAAAATCATAACCGAAATGACAGAAACGAGCACAGGAGTCCCATTTATAACTGAGTGGCACTCGCGCACCACTCAGACGAGCTTTAGGCGTAGCGGTTCTGGAATCAATGCTCAAGTGAGGATCAAGTGTTCTTTAGGTGTAAGGTCTGTGTATTCTGGACTCGAGCACGTTTGAGGCCTACTCAGGCTTAAGCCCAAATTCGGGCATACATTAGACTCAAATTTAGCCGGTCCTATTTAACTCTTTTAATCTATTTTTTTTCATATTTTTTGATCTCAATTTTGATTATATTAGTTTAATTGATCATGATTATAATAAACTCAAAAATTTGTGCCTTACACAAGGCTTGGCATCTTGAACTTACGACGGAGTGGCTGCGTCTGAAACTCCCTTGTGAATGATGACCTTCTCAGGTCAGTGGTGTGTCGATCGGTGCTCTCTCTAAACACGTGCTGCTCAACCTTCCTCATCCTCTTCTCCATCTAAAAGGAGGATGCAATCCTTTTGTAATTGAGCCAGGTCCTCAATTTCGAATGGTTTGGAGAAATGTGCTGGTCCGAGCGGCTATTAACCTTGGTGGGTGCAAGTTGTAAGAGAAGCATCTTTGGGCTAGGGGCCTTTTGTCGTCATGTGAGCAGTATGGATTCCACTGCTCTTGGCTATGTTCTCGCGTCCCGTGGCCCAATTGGCCCTCTATGTACGACAAGGTCCTATCGCTCATGGCTGCTCGGGCCTCTAGGTTCTCTTGGTTGGGTGCCTCTTCCTCTAAGTTCTCCACTTTGAAGTCGAAGTTTGGGAGAT
>JAOVVI020006876.1:0-10672 GCA_028571085.2 Nepenthes alata | reverse complement strand
TATCTGATTTGCTCGATATGGCTAATACTGATTTGCTCGATATATATTATACTGATATAGATTTTTTTTTCTCCATAACTTTGAAAATATTTGAAAATAACAGTGATTCAACTCAAATGGGATATTATTGATTGGCCTAAGAATTTTTGAATTCAAATATTATATGGTCAGTGTATATAAGTATTATATTATAAATGGAGCACCAGATAAAAATAATTGATCTAGCCCAGCATGGATTATATTTTTCTTAAAAATATTATTTTTTATTTTGATAATTACCAAGCTTAAAAAAATACCTCAATAAGCCACATTTTATGTGATAAGTAAATTTTTAAAGATTATTCATTTATAATAATTTTAGGTAATATTTTTAATCTACATATAATTTCTTTTGAAATATTTTATACCAAAGTATTTTATTAATGTAAATTGAAGATTTTGAATAAAAAACACATAAAAAAAAATAAGTATAACGTTATAAACAGGCTCAATTTTGATCATAAATGGGTAAAATCATGAGTTCTGCCGGCTTAGCCCAAATTGATCTAATTTAATGGTTATAATTTCTTAACTAAGTCAAGCTCGAACCCCGCAAGAACCCGGATTGAGGGATGTTTTTTACTGCATTCAGGCATTTTCTCATGGATTGCCTCTCCCTGTGAAGTGATTTCTCTTTTCCTCTTCCTCTGTTTTCAATTTTGTATGATTATCAGTCTCAAATGGTTAATGAATGGAACTGTTTGTGTAGGTCTTGAGAGCAAAAGAATTGGATGAGATGTTCCCAGTCATTAACCCTCAAGCAAAACCAACCACAAACCCCAGAACGTTTGTCAGTCTCTTGTGGAAGCAACTCAACCATCTTGGGTAATTTCCCTCATTTATAAATCTATTAACCAGAATCGAATATGAATTCGGATCTCCGATTCTTGCTTCAGGAATGCAGGATTCGATCCGGCAGTGTTTCGGGTCGACCCGTATGGAAATGTTCTGTATTATCACGCCGATTCAGCTTCTCCTCTTGCGTGGGACATTGATCACTGGTTCCCTTGCACAAGTACATCAATTTCTTTCCAGTTCCTGTCCCTCTGCTTTTTTTAAGTCATATTCTATCATCAAATTTCTGCTGATTTTTATAGATATAAAATCTCCTTGCTACCGTTACTTTTAATATCATGAGAAGATGTTTTTCGCCTTTTCTTGTTTGGTGTCCAATAGATTTGATATGGATGCTATAAATTGGCACAAAACAAAACCCAATTTATAATATTTTTGGTCGAGTAAAAATATGATAATTTAGTAGGCAAACATAAATTTAGAAAATTTGAATTAGTATTAATATAGTTTCTTAGTAAATCAAATTAGCAATATCATTTTTTTAATAAACATTCAAATTTATAACCTACTAACCATAATTTAGTTCCTATAAAAACTTTAAAACGAATTTTCAACCATCACACAGAGAACATAAATATTGTGAATCTCATAATCAATAAAGCTCCTAAAATCTCCACATTTCTCCAATTGTTAAGTCGCACAAAAAGCATCATCAAGCCAAAACCAATGCATTATATAAAACAAAATAAAAATAATGATTAAATTTAATTTAGACCTAATCTAATATTAATCTATTGTTATTGTTGTTATTATTAGTAGTATTATACACCGGTATGCCTTTAGGTCGGATTTGGGTTGAGACATAATAAACTCCAACCCTATTATGCCTTTAGGTCGGATTTGGGTTGAGACATAATAAACTCCAACCCTATTATTTCAAGTTTTTTCAAACTTAGACCTAATTAAATCATGTTAGATCCAGTCAATTTGTATAGGTTGTATATCAGATTTGGATTTTCTTGCCCCTCTAGTAGATATATATCACCCTATACGCCTAAGATTAATGCAACAACGATTGACATAGTATACTCAAACCCAATAATAAATGTTAAGTTTACCCAAGCTTAAATCTTATATGACCAGTATCAATGTAATAATGACTGACATAAGTTTATTCAAATCCCCAAATTTAACTCGATAAGACCTAAAACTATTTGACCAACATTTTACACATCTATAAAAAGTACTGATATGGCTTACAGAATAAATACAAAACCAAGAATAAAGTTTGAATTTATCCAAACTTAAATCTTATATGACTGGTATTAATATGGCAATGACTAATATGGTAAATTTGATCCAATGATGAAGTTTGAGCTTACCCAAACTTAAACCCAGCCAAACCATGTAAAATGCTGGTCAAGTGGTGCCCGGGTCATATCGGGTTGCATCGGATAAGGTTTTTTTGCCACCACTAACTGATATATGTGTGTATGTATGCACGTATGTGTGAATGTGTATATATATGTGTATGTATATATGCATGTATAAATCATCCTATATGACTAGTATTAATATCAATATCGATATTTTCATCCTTACCTCCTCATGATAAAACTGCAGGGGGAGGTTTAACTGTGCCAAGAAATCTGAGGATGCTGCAATGGCAATTGTGCAAGAGGAAGCACAAGAAGCTGGAAATTTTAGTTCCATGGTGGGATCTGCAAGTGGGCATCTCCATAAACCAGTTCTTATCCATATTTGCTGCTTCGAACTCGGATTTTAGGTGCTTTCATTCTACTTTCTTGCTTTATTTAATACCTATGAAATGACTCGAGGCGAAAACCTGCTAGTAGTTCATCCACAGAATTCAATACGATAATATTTTTAGATTTGAAAATCTTGTTTTGGCTACATGAATCTGGCAGGCATCGGGCATTTTCATGGCTGTTTTCTGAGGGAGAAAATGAAGAACTAAATGATTTGCAAACTGTAGATTCACATAATTTCCCACAGCACTTCATGGAATCGAAAGAAGAGCTCGGACTTGCCCCTGCTGCCATTGTGTTGATAAGCAAGAACAAGTCTAGTTCTTATGGGTCAACTTTGCAATCAATTGATACCAATAAGCAACCAAAGCTTATCATAGGTGGGCAACCTTGTTCCGCTCCCTCCTCCCTCGTGGCCCAACCAACACTCTCTAATTGACTTAAAATTATAGAATTTAGTTAAGATATATTAATATTATAGACTAATACGATTAAAAAATAGACATGATTAATTTTTTAGACTAGACACGGTCACTGTAAAAGTATTCAATTTGGACACTGTTGTGGGTAAAGATGACCAGCTTTAGCCCATACTGGGTTTTTTCTTTTTTGTAAATATATTTTTATTTTAAATAAATAATAAGTTTTAAAAAAAAAATTAATAGATTATATTTTCTATAATTAATAATTTTTATTAATATTTTTTACTAAAATATATATTTAAGCAACATTTTAAACTAAATATTATAATTTTTAAAATTTTTTATATATTTAGATATTATTATACAACTATTAATTGTTAATAAATGTGATTTAAAATTTAAAAAAATTATAGATTGGCCTAAATTGGCCTAATTTGAGTTATATAGATAAGCACTATTATAGTTTTTGAGTGATCGGGTTGTGTTCGACCCAGTTTGAATTAGTGGACACAAAATTTTACCTAAACTCAGCTCATTCCCTACACTAATCTAGTTTGAATTAGTGGACACAAAATTTTACCTAAACTCAGCTCATGTAGTCCCTACCATGTAGTCAAACATCAATATTGGGTTCCTAACAAAATCGTGATATGTCATAATATTTTTGATTTATTGGCTTATACAGCTACTAATTTCTGATTTGAAAACAAATTACATCCCATGCGACCTGAGACCAATACATAAAATTACATTCATGCTGTGTCCCATGTTTTGGACAGCTGCAACAAAATCAAAATATGGTGTGTTGAAAGAAAATGAGAACCCAGACATGGCGATCAATCCGTATAAGGCCATAGTCATGGCCAGAGATTCATTGAAGCAGAGAGAAGAAACTAACAACATGAAAGCAGAGATTCACAAGTTGGATGATGAAGTGAACGATTGGAAGCAAAAGAACGAAGAAGAAAAGGTCACTATCAAAGACTTAGAAAGGGTGCTAACAAAAAGAAAACAACGGGCTGAAAAATGTCGGAAGCTAGCAGAGGCACAATCTTCGTATCGATCCATGCTCGAAAAAATGATCCGAGATGCTATGCACCAGTAAGTAATGATTATGATAGTATATTATAGCGTGCTGAACCCATCTTCTCAGATGTGTTTTTATTTTCCTCTGCAGAAGTGTTGTTTACAAGGAACAGGTAAGATTAAACCAGGCTGCAAGTAGTGCTCTCATGGCAGCACTAGAAGCACAACGGGCAATCTGTGATTCTGCTGAGAAAGAACTGCATAAAAAGAATAAGCACAGAGATGATCTGGAGAAACTAATGGCAAGGAAGAAGAGATCACGAATGAATGATACTTTATGCAAAGAGATTGATCTAAAAACAATGCCCACTTCTTCAGTTTTGAAACCACGGACACCACATAAGGAGCTGAGGGTATTCCTAGAAGAAGAACAAAAATTATCTGAAGCAGGTCGCTGTTCACTCGATGAAGAAATCGAACAGCAACAAGCACTGCCTGCAAAAGAAATTAGAGACGAGCTAGCAAAAGAAATTAGAGACGAGCTAGCAGATAATCATTACATAGTTCGATTTCCATTAGTTCAAGAACCAGAAATTGAGGAAGATCAAGAATCCAGAAAAGAAAGAGGCAAAGAGAATGTAGAAAAATGGCTCCAAATGCTGTTGGACAATTCACTAGGAGATGAAATAACTCCTGAAAAATACCCACAGAAAGAGATGAAGGCAGTAAACCAGGAAAACACTCAGCAAAGAAACTATGAAAAAGTCTACGGAGATAAAGGGATGACACAGATTGAAGCTAGCAAACGACGTTCGGTTAGCATCTCAGAGACAAGCGAGTTGATTGAAGCTGCTAGTAATGGAAAAAGAGTAGAAATGAGAAAGAGTTTTGGGGGGCAAGAAAGAACAGGAAAAGGTGTGGAGGAGGATCTCAGCCGGAGTGATAGCGCCAGGGCATTTCGACGAATTCCATCTTCTCCATCAATCATATTAAACATGAGAAAGGGAGTTGACTGCATGATGAAGAAGCCCATGGTTATAGATGATGATGACGGCGATAAGGATCATCATGTTGTGGACAACAAGCTTTTCAAATCATCCTTCAAGTTAATCAAGAAAGCTGTGAAGAAATGATTTTTCACATTTTCCTTCGTTTGTAAGATCATTACCACCAATTTGTTTAACCATTGCTTTGATAAGTGTGTTAACGTCTGGAGTCTGCTTGTTTGATTGCTGCAAAGAAACCACTACTTTATCAACAAATATAAACAATTTAGTTACTTCAATCTGTGGTCGCATTGAAGCTGACTTATTTGCAAGTTTGCCTGAGACATTAAAGTTCAAGCACTTCAGCCACCAACCATGGATTAGCCGATACATATTAATATTGTACCCAAAAATACAGCAACGAAATCGGGATATATAAGCCAATATTTTTCCTAATTCATCTTGTTCTGTTCCTAATGCGTATATCTATATGGCCACAATTGATTCTAACACAAAGTTGCAAGCAGCTGCCATAGAAGCCGGTGTCAAAAAAAGTGGCACTCTAATCAATATGAAGACTAGTCGAACCTAAAGTACATGATGAAAACTATAAATGCATTTTAGTATGACATTATACCCGTCTGATCTCTAACACTGCAACTCCAACTTCATGCAATCTCGAAAATAGAGGTTTACAGAAAAGCAAGGGAGAAAAGAAAAACCTTTTACAAGCAATTTCTTCTGGGTCCCTGCATTGACGTAATCCAGAAGAACTTGGACAGATCTAATGGTTGATAGGAGATAATTGAAGCAGCTTCTTTTCCTCAGTGTTATACTTTTAAGTATATACACACAAAGTGATCCTTACAATCATATGAATTCAATGCACACTGTCGAAAACCCCAGCAATGAGGCAATCCAGGAGGGCTTGGACAGATCCGATGGTTGACAAGAGAAGATTGACGCAGCTTCTTTTCCTCTGTTATCCTTTAAGTACATAGACACAAAGTGATCCTTAATATCATGTGAATTCAATGCACACTGTTCAAAACCCTACTTCATGTGTACACCAATGATTCTCCTAATACATCATCCTTTATCTCCAAATGTCAAGGCTTTCCTCTTTTTGGGTAAGTATGCACTTACATATATTCCATCGAAATTTTATATACAAGGATTCCAGTGCAGTCAATATACCAACATAGGATCGGATACACAAATCCTAAACTACAGAGAAAAAAAACTGATAAGAGAAATAAAGCATCACTCAACCAATAACAAAAGGTTGTGAAGATCAAGAGACAAGGGGAACAAGATAGAAATATCATGCATTGACTGACAGGGCAACATCTTTGGAAATACCTTTATCAGGCAGGAAATTCTAGATGATATGAGTAGTTTATCACCATCAAAGGAGGAGGATGGGTCAAAGGAGGCAAAAGTTCTGGTCCCTCCAAATAAAATACATGGTACCCATGAGAGCGACTTTGAAATAAGATGGATTTGGGATTTTGTATTTTATTTGATTGACGCCCATCCTATAGCACTATACCAGTCAAAGCTTTCTCATTAGCCAACATAATAAAGGTTCAAAGTCAATTTGGTTCTTCCCCTTCAAGTTTTTCCCGTGAAACCCTCATCCCTGCAAGAGCAGTACCCATCCTTGAAGTGATGAAACTGTTCAGTATCCCTAACAGAGATTTCTCTCTTAACAACTTTTGAAATGAACTTCATAGTATTGTGACAGCATTCACACATGTACAGATTCTTAGTGACCCATATAGGCATTCCAGGAGCAGTATTAATCAGCCCAAATGCAAGTGCCAGTCTTTCACTATGTCCACAGAAAACCTCAGCTTTTGAATCATCTTTAGAATCAATCTCTGCCTCACTGAACCCAACAGCCCTCATTTTCTGATAAAATTGCCCTAAAACAGCATTTATTTCCTTTATTTGAGGGTGAAAATCATCGCCACTGAGGAAAGCGTGGACTTTTCCCTTCACTTCTATCCAGCTGCAACCGGGATCTACAATTAAGCCTCTCTCCCTCATCATATTTCTTACTCTAGCAAGCTTATGCCACTTGCCATTGTCAGCATAGAGATTACTCAAGAGAATGTAATATCCAACACTCTGTTTATTGACTTCAAAGATATGCTGAGCTGCTAGTTCCCCAAGCTCAACGTTCCTGTGAATTCTACAAGAATTCAATAAGGCACCCCAAATGGCTGAATCAGGCTTCAAAGGCATTCTCTGAATGAACTCATAAGCATCCTCCAAATGCCCGGCACGACCAAGCAAATCTACCATGCAAGCATAATGCTTCAGATTTGGGACAATGCAGTAATCATTTTTCATGATATCAAAGTACTTCAAACCTTCAGTCACCATACCAGATTTACTACAGGCACACAGTAAAGAGATGAAAGTAACTGCATCAGGATGCACATTAGAGGCTGTCATTCTCTGGAAAAGCTCAACGGCAAGTGTTCCTTGCCCCTTTTGTGCATAGCCTGAAAGCATAATATTCCATGCAGCTATATCATTCTTCTGATCATTAAACTGGTTCCAAGCAGGTTTCATCCTTCCACACCTAACATACATATCTAAAAGACTATTGGGTAAAAATCCTTCAAAAGCTAAACCAGTCCTGAAGGCATAGGCATGGATCTCTTTCCCACACATCAAAGCACCTACCCTGCCACATGAAGGAAGGACTGACAACAAGGTAATTGAATTAGGTTCTACTGAAATTTTCATCTGGCGAAAGTAAAACATCGCCTCGAAACACCTGTTGTTTATTCGAAGCCCCATGATGATGGAAGTCCAAGATATTATGTTCTTGTCTCGAATTTGGTGGAAGACTTCCACAGCCTTATCGATGCACTGACACTTAGAATAAAGATCAATCAATGCATTACAAACTATCACATACGAAATATATCCTGTCCTTTTAGCAAGTCCGTGGATCCTAACACCCATATCTAGAAGACCTAAGGATGCACAGGCAGATATTACACTAGCAAGTGTGATCTCATCTGGCATGATGCCCTCTGCCTCCATCGACTTATAAGTTTCCACAGCCTTTTCAGGAAAACCATTATCTTCATAACTTGAAATCATAGACGTCCATGATACCACATCCCTAGATTCCATCATAGAGAAAACCCTCTCAGCTTCCGACCAATTTCCAACACTCGAGTACATTATAATTAGTGAATTGCACACTGAAACTTCAAGTCTTAACCCTGTTTTTATCACATACCCATGAATCTTCCTTCCTAAACCCTCATCAGCCAAAACCTCACACGCAGATATTACACTAGTCATCGTCATCAAATCTGGATAAAATTCCTGTTTCTGCATCTCCAAGAACAATCGCAACCCTTCCAAACACTCCCCATTCTCAATGTACCCTGAAATTATCGCATTCCACGAAATGGTGTCCCTTTTAGGCATTCTATCGAACAGAGACCGGGCACCGAGAATATCATCACATTTCATATACATGGTGATCAGGGAATTGAGCACATCAATATCGGATTCAAACCCGTATCTAATTACATGAACATGAATCTCCCTACCCCTAGCCAAATCCGGAATACCACCACAGCTCCTCAAAACACAAGGGAAGGTGAACACATCCGGCCTGAAACCCGCCCACAACATCCGATGATACAAATCCAACGCATCGTCGAAAAATCCAGCTTTCGCATAACCACCAACCAACACATTCCATGAGAACACATCCCTCTCAGACATTTTACCGAACACGTACCATGCATCACTCAGATTTCCAAATCTCACAAACATACTCAATAAAGCATTCCCAATTCCAATCCCTAAGATGGTATTCGAATTCACGATACGAGAATACAAACGTGAGCCCTCAGTCACTGCTCTCTTCCACTCGCACAGCTTTAACAAAGCAATGTAAGTTTCTTCTTCGACGGTCAAGTTTAGTGCTTGCGTGGAATCTAAGCATCTTAGAGCTTGTTCTAAGTTCCCACGAAGGCACAGTTCGTTTATACGGGAGTTGAAGTTTGTGTCTGTGTCGACGGAGCTGGTGTTGAGGACGGATACTTCTTGGGTTTTCCTCAGAGAGAGAAGGTTGATTTGGTTGTAAAGAGAGAGATTAAATCTTCTTTTCCTAGGTTTTGTGTGGAGATTGGTCAGAGAGTTTGAGTTTGGAGGGATTGGCAGTGTTTTAGCTGAGACCGCCATTGCTGGGAAATCAGAACTTTGTTCTTGGGTCTCCAAGGCTTTGGAACATGCTTCAGCGGTTGAAAGGGGATTACCAGTTGCTTTGAAAACTGTTTTTGACACTTGCCCGCTAGCGTCAGCTATTCATGCAAGGCACTCCAGGTGCTTAACATGCCTAATCAATTGATATTTTTATCAGTATTGATTCATAGTTGTAACACTGCCATGGGAATCCCTTTGAGTGAGGGGCATAAGCAATGCATACAGCTAAAATTCTTCTCAATTATCAATAAGTCAGTTATTCATGATAATAATATAATAAAAATTGAACTTATTTTATAACATAAAAAGTTAGAAATATGTCATCAAATAGATTATTAATAAAGTGTGTGGTGATTTGGGTTTGGATTATATCCACAGTTTGAATTCCCTGTCATAGGAAAAAAGTATCAATATCAAATAACATCAAATATCATGTCATAAACAATAGAAAAATGGCCACTAAGGTGTAAAATATCTAATGCACTCAAAAATATCAAGGGGAAAAAAACAGCCCTAGATCAAATATAATGAAATAAGTAGTATCTAAGTGTATCTTTAGGATAGAAAAAAATACTCCAATAACAATATAAAGTAATAATCTTCCCATAAAATAATAAAAAATTAATAAATAATATCAATAATAATAATAATAAAGATTACTTAACAATTAATGTTAATAAATAATATTTATGATGTCAACTCAAGAAATAGCCATGATATATAGAAAGACATCCATTAGATTTTAATAAATCCTAATTGATATGTTTTGAGATTTTAAAATATACTAAATACTAAGGTCTTTTAATAGATTTTTTAAAAATTTAACTCAATATGATGCCATAACTATATAATATAATAATAATTACTACGGATCATATTTTACTATTTTAAGCCCCAATCAATTAAGTTAGTATCTTAAATTTATTGACATTTTATGATATTCCTACCCCTAAAGTACCCTTAATGAGTTGTATTCTTATTATAGTCATAAGATTATAAGTATCCTACCTAAATCATCAAAATTAGTTTAGGTATCAAAGCATGGAGACTACTTTCGTGAACTTTTATTCATCTAAATCATATGCATATAAATAAACCATATGCATATAAATTAAAAAATAATGCCAATAAATTTAATGAAAAGAAGGAACGTAGAAATCAAATCTTAGCACCTAAATATCCTACATAATCACCTCTGATTAAGTCACTCCAAAATCCTCTAATTCATCTCACTTGACCCAATTATGCTCTTTTTTTTTATTTTATTTGAAATTTACATTCTTGATTTATTAGCCAATATTTTTCATATACTTATATTTACTAGCTTAATCCTAATTAATTACCTTGACCCATAGCAAGAAATTTAGGTTATCAAATTAAGCATAATGTC
>JAOVVI020006875.1:0-15279 GCA_028571085.2 Nepenthes alata | reverse complement strand
GGGGTTCCTCTGGAAGAAGGGATGTGAATGTCAAAGCAACTCGTATGAGTATAAGAGCATTTTCTTTTTCTTTCGAAGCCATCCCTGGAGTGTTGATTCCATGGCCTTCTTATAGTCGAGAGGTTGAGAATCCTTCCTTAGGAAGGAGTGCGGGATCTCAGGGCTTGGTCAGAACAGCTTCCATTCTTGACGCTGTCATTAATGGCAGTAATGGCTCCTTGGGAGGTTCTCCTTCCATCTGTACTTTGCAATGGCTAGGGTTTTATGTTAGACAAGGGAGAGAATCCGGCGCTTTTCTCATGGGGTGAGTGTTGAACCTACTAGTGATCGTTATTGTGGAGGTTGCCTTCTGGGTGAGTGCAAAATAAGGAAAGAAAGCTGCTGCAGGCGAAACTGGGCCTAGCACATGTAAGGCTTATTCGAGGGCAACCACATATGTGACCTAAAGGAGACCTTCTAGGTCCTCCGGGCATACAGAATGAAGCTCAACCCAGCCAAATGACATTCAGGGTGACCTCTGGTAAGTTCCTAGGCTTCATCGTGTCACAACATGGCATGAAGAAAACTCAGAGAAGATTAGGGCCATCCTTGACATGAACCCTCCACGAACAGTGAAGAAAATACAGAAGCTTACAAGACAATTAGCAGCTCTCTCGCGGTTCCTAACCAAGTCCGTAGAGAAATACTTGCCCTTCTTCAAGGAGTTTAGAGGGACAAAGTCATCTGGATTCCTGTGGACCGAGGAGTGTGAGGAAGCTTTCAAAGAGTTAATGGCGTACCTCGTCAGCCCACCTCTCTTGATTTCGCCATGCACTAGCGAAGACCTGTACCTCTACTTGGCTACGTCAGATACGGCACTCAGCTCTGTACTAGTCAGAGAGCACAAGGGAGCATAGCAATAATTGTACTACGTAAGCAGGGTACTGATGGACGTGGAAACCCGCTACCCGCACACGGAAAGAATCACATTGACACTCATCTATTGGGCATGGAAACTACGGGCCTACTTCCAAGCTCACCGGATCGTCGTTCTAATGGATCAACCCCTGAAGTCGATCATACAGAAACTGGAAACCTCCGGGCAACTAGTCAAGTGAGCTATAGAATTAGGAGAGTTTGACGTGAAGTTTCGGCCGCAATCAGCCCTCAAGGGTCAAGCACAAGCGTACTTTATCGTCGAGGTGGCGACCCCGGCTCTAGACAACCCTCGCAGCCCAAGGAGTGTGGACGCTTTTGACATTCAAACATGGAACCTGAATGTGGACGAGTCATCCACCCAGACATGCAGCGGAGTCGGAGTCGTGCTCAGGACTCCAGACAGTGCGGAGATTAAGTACTCCATTGCACTGACCTTCCCCGCTACTAATAGCGTGGCTGAATACGAAGCCCTTCTGGCAGGACTTCACCTAGCAAAGGAATGTTCTGCCAAATCATTGGTCTTGTGCATTGACTCAGAGATCGTGGTCAATCAAATCCAAGGGACCCTTAAGGCGTCGAACCCACAGCTTACAAAATACTTAACGAGAGCAAAGGTCCAGATCCAAGCCTTCGAGTGCTTCAAGATTGAACACGTACCTAGAGTTAAAAATTGGAAAACTAACCAGTTGGCTAGGAACGCAGTTGTAGGCTCTCTGGAGCAGTACGCCAAGGATCTGCGGGAAACCACGACCATACGCAGTGTTGACGTCTCAGACCAGGAAGTGTTGCAGATTGACGAGGGCGACAACTGGATGACCTCGAACAGAAAGTACCTGACGGATGGAACATTACCCGAAAATGCTGATGAGGCCAAACGAATCAAGAAGAAGATAGGTTGGTACACGATCCTCAATGGGAGGCTATACAAGCACGGATATTCCACTCATTACCTAAAATGCCTAACCCCTGAGGAGGCTGAGTATGCCCTGAGTGAAATCCACCTTGGCATATGTGGCTCACACATCGGAGGAAAAAATCTTACGTTCAAGATCATGCAGTAGGGCCTCTGCTGGCCCACAATGAAGTGAGATGCCTTGGAATTTGTGAAACAAATGTGACAGCTATCAGGTCCATGGACCCATAATGCACCTTCCACACACAGAGCTATGTAGCCTCCACTCCCCATGGCCATTCTCATAGTGGGGACCCGATATTCTTGTACCGCTACCATTGTTTCTCGACAAAGAAAATACCTCATCGTTGATATCAACTACTTCACCAAGTGGGTAGAAGTAGTCCCTCTGGCTCGAGTCACCAAACAAAATGCGACAGAGTTCCTCTATCAAAATATTGTTTGCCGTTTTTGGATTCTCAGGGTCATAGTGACCGACAATGTAACCCAATTTACCGGCAAATAGTTCACCAAATATTGCGCAAGTCTGCGCATCAAGCTGGTACATACATCTATGACATATCCCTAGGCAAACGGGTAGGTCGAAGTTACCAACCGCACGCTACTGCACAAATTGAAGACCAAGCTGGAAGACGCAGGAGGCTTATGGGTCGATGAGTTGCCCTTTCGTGCTATGGTCGTATCGAACAACCCCGCGAGAACCAACGAGAGTGACGCCCTTCAGTCTTTGCTATAGTGCTAAAGCCATGGTCCCCGTTGAAGTGGGGCTACCCTACCTACAAGTCAAATGTTTCGATCCGGCCATGAACTCTCAGAGACTCAGAGAATGCCTTGATCTGCTCCCAAAATTTTATGTTGCTGCTCGCCTGAGGATTGCAGCCTACCAGTAGCGTATCATATGATACTATAATAAGCGGGTAAAGGCATGCCTGCTTGGGGTTGGAGACCTGGTCCTCCGAAGTGTAAAGGCTGCGGGAAAAGCCGTAAGTAGGAGCAAACTTTCCCCTAGATGGGAAGGCCCATTCCTCGTTTTCGCGATCCTCTCGAGCGGAGCGTACAAGCTACGCACCCAGAACGGCAAACTGATCCCACAGACCTAGAACGCCACCAACCTAAGAAAATACTATCAGTATCCCAGCGTTGCCCAGGTAAGGCACACACGCACATCATAAGGAATGCTTGTATATGCATTGTGTTTTCATTTAATAAAATTAGTCATTTCTGTTAACTTATATTTTCATTAATGTGAGTGTTTGTATGCATGACATTCCGAAAAATGAAATGACCTAGACTGCCCTTAAGTCGGGAGGACTATCATCCGTCCGTAAAACGAATCCTTGGATCCGTGCCAAATGGCCCGAAAGCGGCCATCTCAAGATCTCGGCTCCGCGTCGAGCGGCCCTGAGTAGCCCCTTACACCTTGGCTATGCGCCAAGTGGCACGAAAGTATCCATACGCGGACTTTGACTCCACATCAAAAGGGCCCCAAGCGGCCCACAAACTTGGCCTCGCGCCAACGGCTCGAAAGCGGTCATACCCCAAATCACGGCTCCACGCCGTAGAGCCCATGTGGCCCAAAGAACCACGGTCCCAAACCAAATGACCGAGATGGTCAAAATGTCAGGCTTGGGGGCTTTTGAAGTCCCAACTTACGGCCACCAAAACCTTAGGGGGTAAGAATTGTAGGTGTGCAGTGACCTTCTCTCAAAGAAGAGAGCACCCACTGTCTATGATGGTCGTGGGCTAGAACCGTGCACACAAAAATGATGACGCCTTGAGCAGGGGCCGAGCACCCAATACAGGTACTGTGTGTGGAAGGCCTAGACCCTGAGTCCAGCTGCTGTGACCTAAAAACCCAACTGGCCCTTAGCGTGGCTCCACGGGACTTGTGACGACGTCCAATCTATTGGATCGAGCTTCCCATTAAACGTGCAAGATGCGACGACATCCTCCGACGAAGGACGAGTACCGCGCAAGAAGACAACGAATTGGAGCCTTGGCGACAATAGCTTTACAAGCTTAGCCGTTAAGCACGCAATACCATCTCCAAAGTCACATTTGAAGGCATTGAATGAAAAAAAAAGTGATACTTCTTATTCTTGTGTACAAAACACTAAAAGAAAAGGGGGAAAAGGAGCAATATGCACAAGCAGAGCTACTCCCGAGAGTCTAATGGACCCGCCTCTTCATGAAAGTTCCTCAGACGAGACCTGTCATGGATCCTAGAGTTGCCCCGGTGAAAGACGTCTTCTGGAACATCGGAAGGCACAAGTGAGGCAATCTTACGGCACAGGCGGATGCTATCCTAGAATCTGGTCTCCAGGACGAGGTTCACCTCTGATGGAGAAAGCTGTGCCCTGAGATCCTTGAACAAACGGGAGTTGTCATCTTCAAGAGCAATGATCATCTTCTTTAGCTGCTCGACCTCCTGCCTTAGACGTGCAGCCTCCTGTGCCTGCTGGCCACTCTCCTCCTTTAGACGTCTATTCTCCTCCAGCATCTTCTCGTTCTCTCCCCGCAGGGAGGCGATCTCGACTCTCACACGCTGAACCAGCTCCTACTCACTGTGGAAATTCCCACGCAGTTGAGAAACCAGCTCGTTGAGAGAATCAACCCCCCTAGGAACTTGCACGGGAAAAGAGAAGGTCAAAAATTCTCAGAGCTCCAGACAACAGAGGAACACTTAATGCTAGACGGTCATACCTGAGCAGAAGATGTGTCCAAGCGATAGGCTCCGTCTCCTAACGCAAGCACACCTGGGGGCTCCACACGGTCAGTCATGGTTCCTGCGGAGTTGGGATGACCTGAAGCCATGAGCGATGTGGGAGCACTTGGGGGCTTCGGCTCCTCAGCCACCCCAGCTACAGTAGCCTCTAAAGTTAGGTCAGCACCTGGCGGGCTGACCCCCCGTCTGGCTTCAACCTCCAATCCCACGGGGGCATCCCCCTCGATGCACACCTCCAGATACGACCCGACCGTAGATCCAGCAAGCTTTGAGGCCCCAGCAAGAGCTGTTGTAGGCTCCAAAATGCCCTCCTCCTCTATCTCCCTGGGAACTGGTACGCCACCCTCAACAGTCGGCGCACCCTCAGCAATCAACTTTGGCGGCTCCTGATCGACGAAGGGTCCCGCAGGAGACTCTTCACCAGAATGAAACTCCACCGCAGGAATGCCGTACTCAGCCAATGCTATTGCAGGAATCAGTATGGGTTCGGTGGCTCCCTCCTGAAGTTTGACGATCGACGTCTCCTCCAAGACTGGGCTCCGGACTCAGACGGTGGACCCTGCAGCCAACCTCTGCGATCTCCGGGTGGAGGTACCTCCGGCCTCCCTCAACCTCTTCAATAGATCCTCGATCTCCTCCTCATCCGAAGACGACTCCAACAGAGAGTAACTCTCCTCAGCGTCTTCCCGTGACGGCTCATGGATCACAACATCCTATGGCTTCTTCTTCAAAGAGCCAGTCATGGCCCAGCTAGATGCAGGACCCCACTTGGCAGCAGCAAGGGCGACAGATGTTAGATAGTAGACCTGATTGGAGAACATCTTCATCTGGGAGCCGATGGTAGCAACTAGCTTCGCCATTTCCTTGACTTCCTCATCAGACACTTCCTTGAGAAAGAATGGTGGGATTGAGCCCCACTCTCAAGAAAGCTCGGAGTCGGACGACTCCTATAGGAAGAAGAAGCGTCTCTTCCAGTTCTTCACCGAGTCAGGGCTGGTCCCCTGGAACTGAAAACCGGTTCTTGGAGACATTGATATCCAACTATCTGTATCCGAGAAACAGAAGATTACCTTCACTACAGTCGCATTGAAAGAATCATAATGAAGGCAGGCAAAGATGCCCAATGAAACTAGATAGTGGAGAGCATTTTGATGAAGTCTCACCACCAAAACGCCCAAAGCCTCAACAAAGGTAGTAAGCTCATAGGGCATGGGGTAGCAAAGCCCCCCTTTCAGATGATACTCATAAACGGTGATGAAGCCTTTTGGAGGGGTGTGGGCTCTACCGACCAAGCTAGGAGCTCAATACGACATGTCCTAAGGAATGCCATAGTCTACCATTAGGGCGGCAATGGCGCCCGTTGTTAGAATGGAACTCGTGTTGTCGACCCTATGGCGGCTCGCCCTAGAAGCTCGCGAAGAGGAAGGAGATCCTATCTTCTTGGCCATCTCTCTCTCAATCTAGAACAAGTCGCAGCCTCCAGCATGAAGAAGCATAAAGGAAAAGGTTTCACCAAGACATCATTTAAATAGGCGGCGAGGTGCCAGCGTGCAGGAAAACTCAAATGGCATCCATGCCCAAGAACCAGGCCACATGCCCGTTCGGTAAGGATGCCACAGTTCCCCAAGCAGCAGCAATCATGGCCCCTCGTTAGACTGCAGATTGATATGGCATCAGCCGCCCATCAGAATCCCGACTGTCACACATGCATTTAATACGGGGATCTAGATCGCTAGGCATGGCAGTGAAAATTTTTTTCAGACGGACACACAAGAAGGAACAAACCGTTCAAACATAACAAGCAATGAAAAATAAGCAGAGTAGCTAAGTATTAAGTTTCACTAAATGGATCATTAATAACTCTTTATTACAATAGCCTGCGGCCGCAAAGTACAACTAACAGCCCCCTCTGGGCTCAGAAGACTCTGGAGCTGGATACTCTAACAGATCCGCACGTGTCAGGGCACCAGAGTTTCGAGAGTCAAGGATGCCAACGCAGAAGTTTAGATCCTCCAGTAAGACTAGTCTCCGGCTGAGACAGATACTATCCTGGAAGTTCCTTTTCAGTGCAGGACCGACCACCTCCGGTAGGAACCTCGACCTCAACTCAGCCCCCATTCGTGCAAACTCCTCTCCAAACTGTAGCCTCAGTCGTTCAAGCTCCTCCTGAAGAGCCAATATGCAGGCCCAGGCTTGCATGTTAGCACCAGCCAGCCTGCACGCCCTCGCTTCCGACTCAGCCCATTTCTCCTCAAAGTAGGCGGTGTGAGCCCTCATCTGCTCTATCTCTCCAACTGCAACCTACACCCTGGCTTCAATGCCTTCGACGGCCCTGGCAACTTGATGAAGCAGGGGATCCGCCCTCCTGGACCTATGATCCCACGAAGAGGCGTACATCTCCTCCCTCTCAAAGCCTGGAGGTGCCCTCAAAAATCGCATCAAATTGACAATAGTGGCCTCTGAATGACATCCTTCTGTCGCCGCTTCGCCAGCTGTAGCTGCACCAGGGATCCCTGAGGCGTGGGTCCCAATCTCGGGCTCTTCGGAAGAAGATTTTGACCCGAATGATAAGGACGACCTTTCCATTGAAGCTGCAACGCAAGAAGAAAAAGAGAAAATGGCTCGAAGGCAACACGAAGCTTCACACCGTTAAAAAGGCAACATGAAGCTTCACGCCGTCAAAAAGGCAACAAAGCACGCAACCTTAGAGGGACCTTGTGCGTTTAAATAAGCAGAGTTCCCCCATTGAAACGGCAGCGTTTTGAAGACAAAGCGTGCGGTAGAAAGCCAACGGACGCCCTCCACGTGGCAGATCCCTGAAACTTTGCACCTTTCCAAGGCGAATCATTATGGCGCAGTGCCCCATCATCTTTCACGCAGTTAATGTGCCAGATGGCCAAGCGAATGTGACATCCACCTGTGGCATCTAAGCTTCCAAGGCGTCAGCCGCCAAAAGTCTTCTCATGCCGCATCCTCCTGTCGATGGTCTGCATTAAGACAGGAGGGATGGGACCGGTAGAACCAATCACGAGCATCTGAAGGTGCTTAAACGTGCAAAACGCACATGACGCAATGTAAGGAGCAAATTGCCAGTGAAGTGTTGTCCAAAAAGTAGTCAATAAGAAAAGCTACGTGCTACAAGACAAAAGAATAAAGACAAATGGCTACTTCTTTTATTAATCAAGACTTTCTTTACAAAGTATAAAATTTGCAGCAGCAAAAGTACAAGAAATAGGAAGAAAATATGGCACGGGGCCTAGACCTCAAGGCAACTGCCCCGGATGCTTGGAGCACATTGAGGAACATGATCCACATGAGATCACCCCGGCCCCACCGCTGGTAATCCAACAAGCACAAGCACCGAGAGAAGCCGAGTGTGGATCAGCCTCCGGCGGGAGATGGACCCAATGTTAACCACGGAGGCAGAACCAACACCCAACTTGGGAGCCTCCGACATGGATGCAGAAAAAGAATCTACTCTTCCCCCGCTGGGACTCCACTCTCTACCTCCTCCCCAGCCAGCGTGTGATCCAAGTGAAGTGGAGGCTGTGGGCGATGAGCTATACCGGAGGTGAAGCCCCCCGAGTTAGTTCCACCGCGATCCCACTGCACACTGGGAGACGTCGCTCCATGGGGGGAGGCACATGACATTGGCAGTTTGGCTGAGCCACCCTCGTTAGCTTGAAGAACCGCCCGTGACAGAGGCGTGATGACATCTTCATCAAAAGCTCTGGGATTCTAGCCAATCTATCCGATTCCTTTGTAGACTCCCACCAGAAGCGGGACAAACCAAGACCCTCACATTGCTCCTCCAAAGTCAGCCAAGGAATGCACCACACCAGTCGAAGGACCCTCCTATTTATGGGCAAGTTGGTGTCCTTCTAGCACTTAATGGGGCACACTACCCCATGAGCGTCTTTCATGAAATAGGAAAGCCCTCAAATTTGACGCAACCTCAGGCGTGCGAATCCTTCCATTTCAGGCACCAAATCACTGTGACGTCAGAAAAGTCTACGCAACTGCCTAGGGAAGGCACGAAACTGGAAGATGACAAACATTGGCGCATCTCGAGGAAAGCTGAGAAACCACGAACCAAACCTAGAAGGACATGCCAGGCCACGACCAAAGGTCAGCCCAGCATGGGGGGGCTAGTGTTGGGTCCAGTGCGAAGGCTGAAGGAAATTCCAAGCCCAACCCGTGGAGTAACAATCCAAATGGCAGATCCAGCCTAGTGTCCTAGAATAGTCTATATGGCGGCCCGTACTCGCAGCCAATGGGCGTCGCCGCAACCGATCAATGTGGCTGTCGGGCGATAGTAGTGGCGCAAAGGAAACGAGCAAATGTGAAGAGGGTCAGCGCTGCCAGTCACGGCTCACACCACTGCCCACAGTTCTACGGCCAATCCCAACGCAAGAGGTAGAGTAAGCATGACCTGCGACGTTTGGCGGTCTACCTGCCACCACAAGGTGACAACTGACACACTGGTGACTGCCGTCGATAATCAGCAGCCAATGAATCCCTACAAGAAGGATTCTCGCGCCAAGAACTCCCGAAAGAGGAGCCATAAATTCCCTCTTTGCTTACAGAAAAGGGGACGATCAATCGATCAACCCAGACCAGAGAAACCAGTGCCTGGCCTTGAGACATACACTCTTGCAAGCACTAGCTCTCAGAAACATAGCCAGCTCTTGCTTTTCTCTAGGCATATCGTAGGCCATTGCAGTCGGCCACCCTTTACGGTGCATTCCGGGAGCCAGGCCTCCAATTACCCGCTCCCTAATCTCCCATTCCTGCATCCACGCACTCCCTACGCATTCATAACATATTTTCACGCACCTCTAAGCGTGCGCCCCTTTTCGTTCATTGTGAAAAGTTGCTAACTTGAGTGTCGGAGTATTTTCGGTGGGAGAAATTTGCCGGGCCTCTGATTTCTTATTTGTTAATGTGTTGTGTAGGTCCCAAGTTAACAAAGACGGAGACTGGACCCACTCGCGACCGCTTCCGAACGACGAGAAATCCGAAGGCTCCCTAATCCGTACGACAACCGGGAACCCAAGACGCAAGAGATATATATCTAAGAATGGATATTTTGTCATATAAATACTATTAAGGTGATTTTTTAAATTATTTTTTTAAAATATTAATATCTATTAAATGTAAAATTTAGATATAAAATCTTATATCTAATGAATGAGAGAGATGCAATAATGCCCCTTGAATTAAGTAAAGAAACGAGAGGTATTGCAGTGCCAAAGTGCTTGCTACGTGCCTCGTCACCCTTAGATTTATATTTAAGGTCAGACATTTTAGTATATAAATACAATTTATATGGTTATTTTTATTTTTTAAATATTAGCATTAAATGTAAAATCTAAATATAAAAAAATTTAGAAAAATTTATTTTGAGAGTTATTTTTATAACTTAGATATTTTTTATCCATGTGAGGGAGATAGCAGCCGCTGCTATACCAAGGGGCATTGCAACGCCTCTTGATTCGGGCCAAGAAGCGGTGAGCATTGTGGCACCTAAGGGGCCACTGTACATGCCGGAGAAGAGGGGGGTTGTGATGTCGTACGGACGTTGCAGCCTCTGCGACACTCTCAGGAGCTATAGATTTTAAATCCAACGGCCTATATTTTTTTAAATAGTAATAATAATAATATTTTATATATATAAAAAAGCAGACTGTTGGATTTCAAATCCAATGGCGTTGCCAGAGTCGGAGGTACTACGACATCCGTACGCGTCGTGGCACCCTGCATTCAATACATGCTACACCCCCTCCCCACCCTTAAATGTATATCAAAGGTGAGTATTTTATCATATAAATACTATTCAAATGATTATTTTATTCAACTTTTTAAACATTAAATGTAAAATTTAAATATAAAAAAAATTTTAAAAAAATTATTTTGAGACTCAAAATATATGTTTGCCACTCCAATTATACAAATAAATGTATGTCAGATATTATCCAACTTTAGCCTACAATGACGCTTAAATAGTGATGGGTACTAATACACAAGGTCCATTATTAAGATCTATGCCCCTGGAGTTAGACCTTGATGCCATGGAAACCCAGTAAGCCCAAGAGGCATAACAGGTTCAGGCTCCTAAACCAGTCCATGCAGTGTAATGGACTTAAAGTCCACTCAGACCAAAATGGGCTTCGGATGGTACCCCGCCTGTAAAGTTGGCATGACAGAGGTCTTGTGACTAGCCCCGTTAGACTGCAAGAAGAATGATGACCAACAGAACATGCCTAATTACTACGGAAATAACGTCACATGAAGCAAGATTGTATGCACGCAACGTATCTGACACAACAAGCTTGATTGACAGAGTTGGTGGCAAAATGCTCTGCACATGCCAGTTCCACGTGGACTCTTCCAAAGGAGGGCCCGATCACTACCTAACTGTTTACCAAACAAAGGAATCCGACATTTTACACTGGACTAGCCGTTATAGAGAGAAGGAAAGGAGAGAGAAAGACTTGAGCATTCTCTGTAAACTCCTTATAGCCAAGTGCATCACAGTAAAAATAAGTTACTGGACCTAGAGTCCCATGATTTTTCCTCTCATTCAAGAGAGGATTTTTCACGTAAAATTTCATGTGTTATTCCTTTCTTCTTCTCTCTCCCTACCACCCAGAGTACATCTATTAATCATAAAAGATAACCAAATTATCTGTGTTGCACGGGTTATGTCCGAGTGTGTCCAGAAGACCCGATGAGTCATTCGGGTCCTTGTCTATACAGTGGCCAGAATTTGAGAACGCAATATTCGTGTCGTCTGTAAAAACTGACTAAAAGTCAAGTTAACATATTTTTCAGAAGTTTCCAGATGAACCTTAGAAGTCAGAGAATGACGGACACACAAGCACATGCTAGTACATCCGTCCAAGATACGACATCCTGCGGCAACTGCCTCCCAATAGGCAGCAGGATGGGTGGCCGTCCAAGCCCTTGTGTACAGGCACAAACAGTAAAAGTGGATGATCTTTCAAGAGTCGTCCAAACCCTATGCTCAAAACTGGACGGGCAGTCAACGAGAGCGCCTCCACAGGCCTCTCAGCCCCCCAACGTCTCAGGAAAAGGGGAAGGAAAAGAAGCATATCAAAAAGCAAACCAGCCAGCGTGAATACCCAGGGACACAGGTTGCCTTGAGCAAAGAAATCCCACAACGATTTGAAGGTCGCTTGGGTCCTCAAATCCAAGACGACGGCCTGGAAAGGACAGATCCTCGTCACTCTCATTATAATTGAAAAGCCACATCTCAGGAAGGGCCCTCTTGCAGAGGGATCCTTGCAAAGGAAAACAACCGAGCAGAGCAAAAGGCTATTCAAGCTTCTTACATTTTATTTAATAATTACATGTCATCTCATTGGTCTACAAGACCTAGGCTGCCCCTAAGTCAAGTGAAAGCAAGCCATTTACTTGCTCCAAAACTCGACCGTGACCGAGCAGCTCAAGAGATCGTACTTAAAACTCGGTATACCCAAGCGACTCAAGAGGTCGTACTTAAAACTCAGCTGTAACCAAACGGCCCAAGAGATTGTACTTAAAACTCGGCTATAACCAATCGGCCTAAGAGGTTGTATTTAAAATTCGGCAGCACCCAAGCGACCCAAGAGGTTGTACTTAAAACTCGACTGTGACCGAGCGGCCTAATAGGTCATACTTAAAACTCGACAGTGCCTGAGCGGCCTAAGAGGTCGTACTTAAAACTCGGCTGTGTCCGAACGGCCCAAAAAGTCATACTTGAAACTCGATTATATCCGAGCGGCCCAAGAGGTCTACTTAAAACTTGGCACGATACTAGGCAACCCTAGAGGTTGAACTAAAAACTTAGAGGGCTTTAAATGGCAAGTATGCGACTACTCTAGAGGTAGCATCTTCAGCCTAAAACGGTCAAAAGGTTCAAACATTAAGATAGTATAAGACTAACTTTTTTAACAGCATGTCATGAAGGAACCAAGCACTCGAGCAGTCCGAATAAAACAAACAAGACGTTTACACTTAAACAACATGAATTTTATTCATAAAACCAATATGTGTACAACAGTGTACATGTGTAAACAAAAAGAGAGAGAAAGGAAACTCCACAGTTATCCCTCAAAAGGACCTGGCTAAGAAGGAGTTCCTTGATGCCGCTGCTGCTGTCCCCGTGATCCAGAAGGCCTTGCTTGTCTTGAAGATCCCAGCCGCCCAGAAGGATGAGGATCACTTGATGGCCTAGGGCAAGAAGGGTTGGGAAATGCCCTCCCGGAGAGGCCATACAAGTCAACTACACGTGTGGCACTAACGTTCCGAGGATCGAACACGGTCGTGGGAAATTATGGGCGCAACAATCTCATCACTCGGTAGCACAGGTTAATGTCGTCCCAGTACTTGCCCTCCAATGCCAATGCTATGTCCGCGACCCTTACTGAAATCATCAACACTTTCTCCAACTGGAGGTTCCTATCCCGGAGAAGCCCATACTGAATCTGCTGAAGCTTCAAAGTGTCCTCGAGGGAGGCAATTTTCCCTTTAGCCTCAGCAAGCTCAGCTTCCAAGCGTTGGTTGGCCTCTCCAGTAGCCTTCAAGATCTCCAGCTTATAACAAGTCTGGACGACACCACCAATGAGCAGCTCGAGGTTCCTGACCAGCTCTTGAAACATTAAAGGAAACCAAACCGTTAGGGCAGGAGTGGCAGGAAACAAGAAACTAAAAAGATGAGGAAGGACAGTAGGATACCTCGAAGACGAGAGAGCCACTGGATGAGCTCTCCTCTCTTAAGGCCTCAGACTCCTATGGCTCAGCAGCAGGCACCACATAAACCTCAACCCTGGTCTCAGATATAGGGGCACCTAAATCAAAATCGAGGGCTAGGGGCTCAATAGTCTGAGAAGGTGTTGCAGGCCCAATTTCAGCCTCATCAGCACTCAGAGCCCCATCGACGTCCTCGGCCAGGGCCTCCTCTCGGACTTCAGGTGGAACCATCATCGGGCTGTAAATTTGGATTTCAAGGCATGGGGGCTCTATAGTCGCAACGGTCTCCTCAGCCTCAGTAGTCTTAGAGTATGTCATCACAATCATCACCACTGCATCATCAACCCGAGTCGCCTCAGCTTCCCCCACCACGTGCTACTTAACGATGTTCTCGGACGGATTGTCCATCCAATCCGAGACATCACCAGTAATAACAGATGAGATTTAGGCACGGACTTGACGAGAGGAGGAGGAGCCATTGCAGACTCCATGTGTAAGACTGCGGCCTCAAAAGGCTACTCGGCAGGCCTCGCAACCTTTTTCCTAAATAGGCGCTCAATGATAGCCTGGTTATCACCGGATGAGGAAGTCTCCACAGGAACAACAGGACATTTGGACGAGCACTCGGTCTGCTGACTCTTCCTTAGGCGCTCGGACGGTTCCTTAATCCTCAGACTCTTCTGCACGGTCATCATCATCATCTTCTTCTTCTTGGACAAGCGGTCGACAAGAGCGCCAGAGTCCCCAAACTGAGGTCCTCACATGGCCTTAGCCAAGTTCTCAGACCTTAGTCACTTATTCTCTCTGTTTGGAAACCGAGAAGGTTGGACTGTACGAGAACTACATTGTCCTTCACCAACGCCCTCTCCTCAGGCATAGTGTCCTGGCAGTACTTGGAATCGACGTTTCCCCAATCGTTAGGGATATCCCAATCGTTTCCAAGGTAACGTCCATCGCATTAAATGTGCATTTAATGCACTTTGATGGCCCAACTGGCAGCGCGCACCAAGTTCTCGGACTCAGAGGGAGTTCTCGGGCAAGCCTTCTTTGAAGCCTTTGGTCCTAAAAGGCCCAGGGATATTTTTGGATCTCTGACAAATACACAAAGACAGCTATCACTTAGAAAGGCCCAGCAATGCCTAAAATCCAAAGTTTCCTTGGACATTCTGGCCAGACAACTGACCTCAAAATTTCCCGAACATTTTGCTCGGACTAAGAGCCTCAAAGTGCTCTCAGGTATTTCAATGCTCATGTCCTGGACTCCTGTTTCCAAACATTCCCAAGGGCATTAATGGACTCTGATGCGTGTGTCAACAGCGATCAGTTGGTAAAGCACACTACCATCTTGGACTTGAAGGAGATCCCTAGGCAACCATATCAGGATAATTGTCTGAAGAAGTCCTAGAACTATTTGATCAAATTGCTAGTCTCACAAAAGCGTCCTCGGATATTTACCAAAGAGAAGGATGAGTTTGCGTAACGCTTGAGACATTTCTGTGGACATTGAACATACCAAAGGGTCAAGGTTCCCAACCCTTTGGCATGGGGGGCTATTAATGGGTACTAATACCCAAGGCCCACTGTTAAGATCTGTGCTCCTGGAGTTGGGCTCTGATACCATGGAGACCCAGTAAGCCAAGAGGCCCAAGAGGTCCAGGCTCCTGAACTAGTCCATGCAGTGTAATGGACTTAAAGTCCACTCAGACCAAAATGAGCCTCGGACGACACCCCATTTGCAAAGTCGACATGACTGAGGTTTGATGACTGGTCCTATTAGACTGCAAAAAGAATAATGACCAGTAGAGCATGCCTAATCACTATAGAAATAATGTCACACGAAGCAAGCCTGCATGCACGCAACATATCTGACACAGCAAGCATGATTGACAGAGTTGGTGGCATGATCCTCTGTACACGCCAACTCCACGTTGACTTCTTAAAAGGAGAGCCCAACCACTATAAATACCCT
>JAOVVI020006874.1:1845-15279 GCA_028571085.2 Nepenthes alata | reverse complement strand
ACAGAACCTCCATCATCTCCAAGGCACCAAGCGAATCCTCACGATCGCTTACTGCCTTCCCACCATCCAGATACAAGGGGAGCATCACGTCTCTCTTACATCCGGATCCACGCACTCCCATCCACTCGCTTTGTCCTCAATCTTCAGTTCTTTCCTTCAAAGGCTGTTTACTGACTTGAGCGTCGGAGTGTTATCGGTGGAATTATCTCCCGCCACTAACGCTGACCTCTTGTTCTTTTTAGTGGTGTGCAGGACCCGCACTCAGCGAACGGAGCCGGATCAGGTCAGCCCAGAAGAATCTGAATCTGTTCGAAGTCGGATCCAGGTATGCATCAAATACAATTGAATATCAATTTTGGGATTATGCTGACCAAATTTGCAAATGATATTAATAATTTTTTAGGTTTTAATTATGTCATTATCTAACATATTTTTTAATATTTGTATATATATATATAAATTATATATATATTATTGAGTAATTGACTAATTCTTATTTTTATTTTATTAATCTTTCAAATTAAATAGTTCAATACTTATTTGAAGGTGATCGGGTTGAAGGATGGGTATTCAGGGTTTTGGATCAATTTATGTATTGTAATTTAGAAAAGAATTGTAGTTTTTAATTGTTAATTTTGATTAAATTATTAAATATTATAATTTAGACAGTGTCAATATATGGTGATAATGTTTAAATTTGATTTTAATTTTTTTTTGACAATTTGATTGAATTATAATTTTAATTATTTAAATATTTATAGATATATTTTTTATTATCTATGATTCGAGATCTTATAATTGTTAGTATTAAAATCACATTTGGGTATATCGTTTGGGTCTTGTAATTTAAGTCATTTTATTTTGAATTGTTTATCAGTATTTAATTTTTAGATTCTCATCTCATTATTTATTTTGGATTTTTATTGGTGATATAAATAGTTAAATTTTAAGTTTTACGGATTAAAATCTGACTTAAGTTAATTATAGATTAAGAAATTGATATAATCAAATTTTAGGATCAAAGAAATGTCATATATATTTTTATATATGTAAGTAAATTAAAAAAAATTAATAGCAAGATAGCAAAATTATGCTTTTAAATGTAATAAATTTGTGATAATATCAAATAAAACTTTTTAAAATATTTAAATAAATACTCATTTTAGCAAAATCTGTGTACCTTTTGAGATCGGGGGCACTATGACACGGCACTGTATGATGTGAGTACGATGATATACGGACGTCATCGGATTCTCGTCTAACGATCATTATTTTTTTATTATTAAAAAAATAAAAATTATATATTTTTTTACTGTTAGGATTAATGCTGAGTATTTAATATAAATTTAATAAATGCCGTAAGATATCATACATCATATGGCATCGCAGCGCCCCTCAAGTATACCTTGTTATGGGTAGATATATCCCTACTCACAAGCTCCTTCATATGTCCCAATCGCCATTGACTCGTCAATTTTATACCGTTTTAACTCGGTCTGGATTGGACGGATCAGTGTGAATATTCAAACAATTATTATATTTAATTATTTTGTAAATAAATTATTCAATTGTATAATGTGAGAAAAAAAATTTCTGCATGGAATCAATCATATTATTATTTTATTCTAAATTTATTTCACTTGTTTGCTTTACTTTTTGAAAAAAAAAAATCACAATTTATCATTTCTATCAAATTTTTAATTATATATATTTTTTATAAATTAAAAAATTTTTTTTGTCTCAAAACTCGAAAAAATAAAGCTAAATCAGTTTTTTTTCTGTATTTGTTTTTTTTTTTTGAAAAAATATTGTTTATATTTTTTTTATTTTGCATATAATGCTTAATATATATAAAGCAGAAATGCTCCAAGGGTCACTCATTATTCACCTTTTTATTGATAAATAAATAAAATTTTATATGATTAAAACTATATAAAGAGTTATTAAATAATATTATTTTAATATTATTTCTTATAAAGTAGCTATGGCAATTGACTAGTTCATATTGGAAAGTTAGCTCATTTGCCAATTCAACATTGCATGACTTGATAGTCAACTGAGAGATATGCATTTTGGCCACATAATTAAGTTGGTATAATCTCACCATCTTGATAGTTATGCCCCCACAATGACTTGAATATGATACTGATAAAATTATATAATATATTTATAGTGTTATTATTTATTAAAAAAATATATAAAAATTTGTACTGATCGTTGCCTATCTTCATACTGGCAGGGCTTACGGTTCATATTTTATACAATCAGGAAGCCTATATCGTTAAAAAGTAGGTAGATTTAATTTTTCTTAATAATAATTATTTAATATTGATCGAACAGTTATGATTAAGAGCGATTGAATCAACAATTATTTTAGAAAAATAGAGATCCCAGATTCATATTTTATAGGATTGGATCAAACCCATTTATCGACCCTGAATAAGTTATATTTCTTAAGGTAGATATAAATTGGACATTAAAAAAATTACAAAAGTAGTTAATATTCTTTATCTAGTATTCATTTTTATTTTTTTGAAAAGTTCTAGTTCATAACTATTTTCCAAAATATTAAATAAATAATAAAAATTATATTAAATAATTCAAATGATTATTTAATTTTCATCAATTAATTATAACAGTAGTCCGCTGGACAGTGTCCCTACCGAGAATGGCTAACTTGCCACTGCATTCTCAAAAGCCAGTCCATAGACCTGTTGGGATCAGTAGAGACTCAACCGCCTCTCTGATACCACATATTGGGGTCGGAAGACCCGGATCCACTAGATCTGACAGCAGCGAAAAACCCAAACCCCCCATCATCGATAGCCACATTTAGTAGGAACAAGGAATAAGGGATGCACGTTATTTTTTTACGTAGAAACCCTTCCCAAACAGAAGAGAAAAAAACAACATGACACATAGTCCACCAATAAATCCACTATGTAAAAATTATTACACAAACTCAGAGATAAAGTACAGCAACCGCATTGGCTACACAAGCCCTAGAGGCGAAAACGAAGAACATAGTAAGAGAATATAAAGCCTCACCATTTGTGTTTCACTCACTGCTCTCTCATTCTTTCGCTCTTTCTCTCCTCACTGTGGTGTTCTCTACTCTCCACATTTTAAAAGTGTTGGTGAAATGGTAACCTGCCGTTTCACCCCCGCACACAGCAGCCGGCTACAAAAGCCCCCGGCTACACAAGCCCCGGCGAACGCTTGCCCATGGTGATTTCACTATCACCCACTGGCCACTCTGATGGCGCCTTGCGCGTCCTCTCACACAGCATGCCCAGCATGCATATATATAGAGATATGCCTGGAGACCTTCAGCCAATAGGTAGGTTACGTGTGGTCTGACACCTGTTACCCATAACTTTATCCACTAACTCTGCAACCTGCCCACTAACTCTACAGCCCAACTGCCAGCCTGTCGATAAATTTTGGAAAGACATCTGTCCACTGCCAGTTGCCATCTTCCACAGTCTCCATGGCCCAGCTGCTACCGGAAAACTTGATCGTTCTTCATAGCCATCCGGTCAACTTTTTCGTTGACCGTCTCCTTGCTTCCCGTCCGCCATCCAGCAGCACTCCTGGAGCCCTCAGACGGTCAACCTCCTGTTGATCGGATTCAGCTGGCCGTCCGCCGGTCAATCCCCATTGACTATCCACTGTTCTCCTCTGGTCAACGTCCCGTTGATCGGAAACAGTTCTCCGGATTTATTCTCCACAAATCTTTCGATGACGAACCAGTTTGTTGGGTTACCTACAACGGTGTGACCAGACCCAACAAAATTTCCCTCACGACCTTATGGGGAACACTTTCGCCCTTTAATCGGCGACGTCATCACCTGCCTTCCGGCAGCTTCCCATCAACCAGGAATCTCGGTGTCAGCTCCGCCCTGGGCCCTTCGCCATTGGCCCTGTTGGCTCCACCCTTGGCCCTACACAGCTCCGCCATTGGCTCTGCATAGCTCCATCCTTGGCCATGCTAACTCCGCCGTTGGCCCTGCTGGTTCTGCCATGCTTTTTACCGTTTCATCCAGTTCCACACTAAATGGCAAACTCTTCCACGATGACTCCAGATGCACTTCGACCGTCACAGACTTCGGCGGCCCCACTTTTGCGGCACTTCACTCGGTGGCTTCCCCTTGCGACGCTTCACTCCACTCTGACAGTAGGTCAGCACCTCCGTAAGCAGCCCTTTCCGGTCAGCATCCTCCGCAAGCAGCCCTTTCCGGGCCCGAGTCAATCTTAACCATCTATAATACCACTTGTTGGTATCAGAAGAGACTTGACTGGCTCTGATGCCACTTGTTGGGGTCGAAAGACCCGGATCCACCAGATTCGATAGCAACGAAAAACCCAAAACTCCCGTCATCGATAGCCACCATTTAGTAGGAACAAGGAACAATGGATGCACGACATTTTTTTTACGTAAAAATCCCTTCCCAAACCGAAGAGGAAAAAACTATGGGACACATAGTCCACCAATAAATCTACTATTTAAAATGGTTACACAAACTCAGAGACAAAGTATAGTAACCACCCTGGCAACACAAGCCCTAGAGGCAAAAACGAAGAACAGAGCAAGAGAATACAAAGCCTCACCCTTTGTGTTTCACTCACTGCTCACTCATTCTTTCACTCTTTCTCTCCTCATCGTCTCCTTATTACCCGTCCGCCATCCAACAGCACTCCTGTAGCCCTCAGACGGTCAATCTCCTGTTGACCGGATTCAGCTGACCGTCCACCGGTCAATCTTCATTGACCGTCCACTATTCTCCTCCGGTCAACGAGACGTTGACCGGAAATAGTTCTCTAGATTTGATCTCCACAAATCCTCCGACGGCGAACCAGTTTGTTGGGTTACCCATAAGGGAGTGATCAGACCCAACAAGACCCACCCAAGTCCAAACGGACCCAGTAAGTCAGCTCACATGGCTCATGAGGCAACGGAACCAAGCCTCCCCAAGAGACCTTCCAAACTCTCAGCAACAAGAAGAAACACGCGAGCCCAGTTTGGCTGGAACATCCGCAAGCAAGGTCTTAACACTCATGACATTTGGCCGGCACCACTGGCTTATAGAGTCCGGCCATATTTTAGTATTTCTAGCTTGCCTAACACTTTATACAGACTTGAGTATCAAATAGATTTTCCCAGAACAACACTCCTGAGCCTCTTCACCTCTTGTTCCTGATATGGTGTACATTTGATAGATTAAGAGTACGAGATTTAGAGATCTAAGTAAAAACTTTATTCAGATACGCATCAAAAATATCAAAGAGCCCAACACGGTCTTCCATTAACAGTAAATGTATACACATGATTCATGTTTATGTTACACCTTTAATGCGAGGAAATTCTACAAAAGAAGTATGGTGAGGAGGAGGAAGTAGATACAACAATAATCAAGTAGAAAACACAAGTACAGAAAATGCTTCAAGCAGCTTTCCACTAAGTTGTTCGTCTGTAGCTAAAGCAGTCAGATTCGTTCAAAATCGAAGTTCTCAAGCATGGGCACATAAGATCGCCATGGCTGACAGCACCATCGATGTCAGAGTAAGCAATGAGAAAACCATGCGAGAGCCGGCGTTCGGCAGCCACGGATAGGAATCCGGCGGCGGCATGACACAGTTATCGCCATTGAAATAGATCCTCCGAGGGAATGCCCAACCCTTATCAAATGTGAACGTCAGAGCATCCTTTTGGAAAAGTAATTCCGATTGAACGTTCCCATAGGGTCCAGCTTGCATGAGCAGATCGTTGTAGAACTTGATTCCCCACAGCATTGCGGTATCATCTGTTGCCGAGGAAGAACCAGAAGGACACATAAAAACCGATGCAGCATGTTTTACATTTTCAGATGTAGAAGAAAACCAGCAGAATGAATGGATTAAAATATCGATCGATAAATATAGATATTTCATGATACAGAAGATATGTATCGGACATAATATATATATATATATATATATTGCTTCACTTCAAGCTTGGATGTTTAAATACACTGTTTTAGGTAAATATACTTTAAAACAATCATCTAGAAGCATAAATCTGTGTTTTATAAAGGTATAAAGCATACATAAATTAAAAATTTTGAAATATTTTCCTATTATTAGAAAGATATCAAGATTATTTTTAATAAAACTAACTAGAGCTCCTCAAATATGTAAACAGATGGTCAAATTTTAGTATGTATTTTACTTTTGATGTGGTTACAATTTTTTTGTGGCCATGGCTCTTATTTCAAGACGTATAGCCTGATATAGCTGATACAAACATAGCTGTAACAAATACAAACGTCAATACTGATATTTTTATCTGTCAATGAGCATCAATCTTAATTACTTGCCTTCAACATCTAAAAATTAAATTAATGTCCAAAATGAATTATTAGCCTTCACCATCTAAAATTAAACTAAAGTTCAAAATAACCGAAAAAGAAATATGTATTGCCATAGGATCTATGGCCAATAAATTAAATATAAAGACAATATGCATCATGAACAATAACAAATCATTAAGTCTTACTGAATGAGGTAGACCATATGAATATGTTTTTACATTTCCACTTGATTTAGTGCAATATTTTCACACCATATTCGAATGGGGGCATGGAGCATTGCAGCAGTGTGATGACTCAAAACAAATTCATCCGTAGAAGATGCGACAAAGTTCAATGCCGCCTGTTAACTATCTAACAGAAACCCAGAAATAAGCAAGATGAAAAAACACATGCAAACCATTCCAGGCTTATCAACATGCATAACGTGGTTGGAGAACAGGAAAAACCATAAAGGAAATCGAGGGCTTCTGTATCTGAAAATTGACTTACTTATAGTTGAATAAGGAGTTAATGACTTGTAATTGAAGCTGAAGATCTGAGTCAAATTATCAAAGTTAGGATGTTGCACAACCAGGTTCCATTGCGAGTAGTTCATTGCGTAATTGAAGTTTGTAATTGTGATCTTGACTCGCCAATATTCCTTGTAATTGAGCTTAACGTGCCAATGAACCCGGATCGGGCACATATGGCTCGTACATTGGACCAAAGGCGACAAGTTGTTTCCACTTTGAGTTGACCCAGAAACCACCGAGGCCAAATGTGGTGAATCGGCCCTAAACACATGAAGAACAAAGATATCAAATTCAAACTATGAGAAGAGCTAGAAGAAAGAGCTGCAGGAGAAGATTACTAGCAGAAATCAGGTGCATTAAGGTTTCATTCACATTTTTTAGTGTTTGGCACAAAAAATAATTTTCACATTTTCTAATACTTGACTTATAAGAAAATAAGCCAACGAAAAATATTTTCCTGGTTAAGGAAGCAATTAAGCTTCATTTATGAAAGTTTTTCATCAAAAGTGACGGTCAAAGGCTGGAGACACCTTGGGTCACCATCACGGTGTCATAGGCTGGTGATGCCCCTAGTTTCCACCACCAGTCACTAGGACCCCCCCACGCACCATTAGTTAAAAAATTACCACATTGATGATTAATAGACAATGATTAAAAAAATTCTTTTTCACTATAAAATATTATCACAGACCAATAGTGAAAATATTACCATTGTTGATAATTGCAAATATTCGACGTTGGTTATCAGCTTGGGTGATAATATAAATTTTCATGTACTCAGCCGGTTGCTGGAAAATATTATGAGAAGATATTTTTGTTGATTTGGTACTATTTTCAGTAAGCAAATGGAGGCTTTGTTTAAGAGCTTACTCTACGCAGCTTCTGGGCCGTGTATTGCTGTTTTGGCAGCCACAGGCACAGGTTGGGCAGGACACAATTGTGTCGTTGTAGAATGATGAGAGAGAGACACAGCACGTTGGAGTTTTCTGAGACAGGAACTGAGAATATGTGCATGTAACATTCCAAGTCACTGCCGCAACGACAAAATAAAAGCATCAAAAAATGAGTAAATGATTTTTCATAACTTTCAAATTAATGAAAAAAGCATATCATCTATTTATAACTATCAAAAAAATTAACAAACAAAAAAACTTAAGTTATTAGGCAAAGATGTAAGAACGAGTTTTATAGTCTAACACACCCAGTTAAGTGATAAACCTATTTTGGACGATGCACTGATAAATAATTATAAAAAAATTGAAATTTTAGGAATTAAACTTAATATCACTTGATCACTAAGGCTTTGATGTCATGTCAAAAATCCCACAAGTACAGAAGTTTAGAAGTTTTTAGCTAAATGCTTAACAATTCGACACCAAATGCTGAGAAATATTATAAGAAAATAGGAATTTCATGAATTAAACTCAAAATCATGTGATCATCAAAGCTCTGATATGGTATCAAAAAATTCAACAAACCCAAAATGCTCAAGTTACTAAATAAAGGCTCAAGAATGATCTTACACTATAACAATGATAGTGTTTAGTGGAGAAAGAGTGAAAAAGATTTATTTACTCATAGCTTGAGTGACTCTCCTTCCATCTGAGCTGATGAATTTAGTAGGTTTAACAACCTTTGCAGGTCCGCATGTATAACCTGGTCCAGGAGACGTAAGAGTGAAGTTCTTTGGCACCCTTACGGTTCTATTGGTAGTGCCGGCCCGGCCCACGCTGACTTGGAATGCGCTCACTGCTGTTGAAGGATCCTGGCCCCACGAATTGAGCACACCTCCTCTGCAGCAATTGGCGATTTGCTGGTTGTACGGGGTTCCTGGCAATAAGTCCACGATCGTTGGAGTTTTTTTACAGCAATGCGGGATGTTTCCTTTGAATTTCGAGCAATCTCCTTGATCGGTTGCTTGGCCTCCTACCATGGTCCATATCACCTCCTTCTTTGCCCATGTCCATCCCATTTGCCATCCCGGTGCTTGAATGTGGCGGTATTGTTGAAAGTTGTACATCGTAACAACCGCCTGCCGGTTTATATGATAGGTTGATTAGATATTGGATGATAAAGGGAAGAGCAAATCAAAGAAGCATGGAGGCTGATACGGAAGATGGAACAGACAAAATACCAATAAGTCGATACCTTATTTTTCTAAAATAAAGGCACGACAAGCTGTGGGAAAGTTAACTGAAATTATTAGTTTATATAAGGATATGAGAATATAATCACTACAAACACTACTTTATGCAAAATCAATAATAAAAAATGCATATTTTTTTTGTTTCCTCGTCTTCGAAAAAAAGTTTTTAAAAGAAAAAATAATATACAATTGAGCCAATATAAATGACTTGTGTCATAAAATACCTCAAGAATGGCAAGAAAAAGAAGATGACAATGAGGGTTTAGATATTTAATTGTTTTTAAATTATGAAATGGCTCTAATATTCTTTAGTGTATATTAAGAATTAATTTTTTCTAAAAATTGTAATATAGTCCAACGTGCCTAAAATATATCACAGTAAAAAAGATAAATAATAAAACATTCCGACATGTATCTATTGGACACCGATACACTAGCCTAGGGGAACTGTGGGTGCTTCTTAGAAAAAAAAAAAAATAATAATAACCTTGAAAGGCAAGTATGAAGTAGCATACTAAAAAGTAATGTATTGAGCATATATCGGTATGGGTGGCAGCTATATCAGTATTCGACATATCAAATAACACGTATCATTATAGGATATATTAGAAGCAAAAAAAATTTCTTCAAATCGTAAACTAATAAACAAATGTCGATCAATATACCATTGATATGACATATTGTGATTTTTTCATTATATTAGGAAGCCAATACTAATATATTAGATATTGACCAATATTTTATTCCAAAGTATTGAGGATTCAATGATCAAGTCAAGATTCCAGATGCACAATCACAATTTTTACCAAAATAATTCTGTAAATAGGAACTTTATATTAAAGACGTGAAATTGTCAAAATAATTCAAGACAAAATCAACTAAGTCTCCAAGTTACTTTCCATTCAGCTTTCCATGATCATGAAGCCTGCGTAATTTCATTCATTAATAACCACATTAAGAGAGAATTTATGCCCTCAAACAATAAATAATAAGGAACTAGTAACACACTTCATTGCTTCCCTTAGAAATCTTCAATGACAACAAAATAAAAATAGGAACAAAATCATCCGTCATGAAATTGTATCCATGCATTAAGGATGAATTCCTTTTTCCCCTGATAAGATATAGAAGCAAATGCTTTCATTTATCAATAAGAGCATATATCAAGAGGAAGTAGTTGATAATACTCACAACATAACCATCAGGAGTCCAACTTATGATATCCCACTTGATGGTGATGTTCCCGTTGGGGTCGAGAGGATCATATGCTTCTAAAAATGACAAAAGAGAAAACCATAATAATTATCGAGCCTTTATTGTGACAAAGCATTGATAATCAATGAAAACAAAGATAGGGAACATTTATAAAAGAGGTTTATATACACTACTATTTTGAAGAGGAAGTATATCTTCTCCACAAGGACATGCATTATTGCAAGATTTTCTAAACACATGACTTGAATTAAATCGAAAAGTTCATAATACTTAACCCAAAATACATAGATCTAATATTCAACATTCTAAAACAGAAAAAAAATATTCTTCAGAAAATGATAAATTTCAAATAGATGCCAAGTTTACATTTTGTGCAGGTTCCTATTTGCATTAAATAAAAAAAAAAACTATAATTAATGGGGTCTAATAGGACCCAAATTGAGCCCACATACACTATCGGCCAGCATGACCGAAATATGTAAAATGTGGATGGTTAACCCCGCCATGAAAAATGATATGATTCAAGAATTCTTTGAAATTGCTGCACAACTTCTATGAATGCTTCAGTTTCAAAAACTCTTCAGCTCGGCCTCATATAGTTCATCATTGGATAAACTCCTTAGCTCTTCCATTATAGGCCTGGACAAATAACAGTTCATCCCTAACGCTGGGTTAATTCTATCAATGTAACCCCCATCTTGATAATTTTTAATAGATGAAGTTCCATCGATCACAAAAATCAAGGAGAGGATCTCGATCAAACAATCAGATAATAATTGATCGATATTAAAAGATAGGGCAAAAATTCAAGTAATCTTCAGCCTCTTCCCTTATATAAATAAAATCAAGTTCCATATGGATGATCTTGGGCTGAGTTTCTCACAAACCATAAAAAGCCTCCTTATTGTCCTTATTTAAGTAGATTGAATGAACAATTTGTTTGCTTGGATTAGGCATTCAATGAGCTGATTTAGGCATTGAAGCAATAGCCCCAAAAACATCCTTGGGTTTCCCTTCACACCTCTTCCCTATTTACGTGTTGGCAATGTCCCCTCTCACCCTATTGACTAAGACAGTCAATAAGTTCCAGGACGCTCCAATAATAATTGCTTTGTGCCCCGACCTATTTACTCACCCTAGTTCCCATTTGTGTTTCTCCGAAAATCTGCGTGAAATTTTAAACCTCAATTTGAGAAGTAAAATATAAATAACAAAGAGAGCTAATGAAGAACCCGCCATACTTTTAGTTCAGCTATGGATTGATTGCATTTTTCTCCAACCTTTTTTTTTTTTTTTTACCAAGTTTCCTGCAGTCCATGTCGGTGTTTTAATCGAGAAACCTTCTATGCCAAGGTGATTTTTTTCCTTTTTGTTGAGCAAGCCAATTTCTTAGAAACAATGTTCCCTTTCTTTTTTCTTTCTAAATTAGATCAAAATGTTGGCCTGCGTGCGTTGTGCCTTTTATAAATTATATTTAGTTATTCTCCTAATAGTGAGTGAGCCCAAATAATACTTGAAAATATTCACTAAAACTCAGGTTTCTACCATAACCATTGCACATTTTCAATAAAAGAGACGAGAACAAAAACCCCCCAAAAACTCAATCATTAAATGATTCAAATCAGGAACAACCAATCATTCTCCAACTTCCCAGAAAAAAGTAAAAAACTATCCAAATCCAGCAATCGTCCCCAGCAAAATTAATCAACCGCACCCAAAAAGAGCAAGTTCCAATTCAAATGCCATAAACGATAATCACAAATCAGACTAATTAATTCACTAGCCCAAGAACTAACCGTCTGAAAGGGGAAAATAGTAGGAAAAGAAGTGGTTTTTCAACCTGTGGAAGTGAAGCTTGAGCAGAAGAGCAAGAACAAAAGCACAATAGTGTAAGTAGCCAATACGGAAGACGATCTGATCAAGCGTAAGAAGGTAATCTCCATTTCTCCTCGCCTCAATCGAACTCACTGGAGATCGGCGTTTGAAGGGGGAGGCAAGGAAATTGGGAAAGGCAAACGCGGTGCTGCCTGAGCTGTCGTTTGAGCTTGACATGCTAATTAGTCAACCTTAGGTGATGTTACCGGATTATTTAATACGTATATTTTAAAATATTTATTTTAGTGTGATAGTTATATATATTTATTTATTTTATATAAATTTAAAATAATAAGTAACTATATATTATAATATTTATTTAATAAATATTGATGTGTTAGATAAATAGATAACAAAATTCAAACATAAAATATTTAAAAATTTAAAATTTTTAAGGTTCAAATTGTCTATGTATTTGGATGGCCATCTTTCTATGCCGTCAAGCCACCAAACTTCCACGATATTAAGTCACTTGCCAAGATAGATAAATTGCTTGATTCTTAGCCAAGAGACTGTTTTATTAGAGTTATTAGATGACAAATAATAAAAAATCAGTCAAATATCAATGTTAAAGTATCAAGAAAAATATATATAACAGTTAAATATTATTATAGGCTGTAGTAGCCACGATCTATGGAATACTATAGAAGAATCATATGTGAAATATAATCAATAAAATGAGGTAATTAGTCTAAATAAATCGATACCCACTAAAAAATATTAAACACTCATAAGGATATTTGTCTTTTAATAAAGGGCACTTATTTTTTAGATTAATATATATTTATTATAATAATTTAGAACTGATTGTCTAATCAGTATCGATATAATCTTAGAACAACTTAAAATATAAGTAATTTTAACAAATATGATGGATCTATTGGGTTTTATAATCATAATTGGACACTTGAATAGAGAATATGTTAAAGAAGGCATTGACTTCATTGCATACAAACTCATTTTTGAAGCAATTTAAAACTTTTATTTACATACAAATATCACAACACCTAAACTTATACATAAAAAATAAAGAAAAAAGCTAAGAACTTATTACCCAAATAATATTATTCATAAAAAATCACAAAGCATAAGCATTATCTTTTAAAAAATATTTTTTTCACTTTAAATCTCTGTATTTTTATTTTATTAGAAAATAAATCAAATAATTATTTACATATTTTTTAATATTTATTTTAATTTACAGTATATGTTATAAAATTTAAGTGCCCATTTTAACTTTTTTTTAAGATTGAAATTTAATTCACTTTTTGTGTTAAATATATAAAATAAAAAAGTGTCGTAGTTTTGAATATTTTTATTCTGAATTATGAATGTC
>JAOVVI020006873.1:0-15279 GCA_028571085.2 Nepenthes alata | reverse complement strand
GTTGTCCTGGACCGCCGGTTGCGCCGGCTGTCCTGTTTTCGTGCTAGGCACGTTGCTGGGCATGGTTGATCACGCCTCCTCTTCCTCAATGGAGATTGGGTGGTTATCTGCAGACGGGAGCTGGTGGCGTTAGCGCTGCGCCAGCCATGCCCTTACTGGCTAGTCTTTTCCGTCCTTTCCGCCTGTCTACGGTGGCGCATTTATTGCGCTGCAGGTATCCGTTGCCCTTCTTCCCCGAGGCTTCTCCTCTGTTCCGTTGGACTGGGCTGATTATCTTCGTGGGCCTGGGCCTGTCTCATGGGCCAGGACATGGGACCCAACAATCCCTTTGTTACTGTTTACACCATTTATTTGAATGTTTATTTTTTTTTTCTACTTAATTTTAATATAATTAAAATAATTAAAGTAGTAATATATATTGCACACGATGAAGTGTTTACACATTTACTAAAAATATAATATATATAATATTAATAATAAAATAATATCATTTATACATTTATTTTTATATATATTTTTTATCAAAATTATCAATTTTGTATATCAATTTATATATATGTATACAACTATTCTACTTTAATATTTTTATATCATGTTGTAAAATAATATTATGTGATTATTTTTAAGATGTTTTTTTAATTATCTAATGCAATATGATGTTTGATTAATTAATTTAAATATATTATTAGATTTATATAAAAATTAAAAGATGGAATAAATATGATGTCAAATTGAACGATGAAAGAGTGTCCAAGGATTAGTTTGATCAATCCCTCTCCACCTTTTTCTTTTTTCTTTTATCATTTTGGGAACTTCGATTAGTCCGTTGTCTCTGATTCTCCCACTTCACCCTCAGCTTACTGAGATCCACCTCCTGGTTATCTCTCTCTCTCTGTTAACTCTCAAATCGGCGTAAGTAATGTCTTCCTCTCTCTCCCACACTCACGCACACACGAAATTCATCCAGCAAATGGCCTCCACTCAGAAACAATTTTTTTTTTTCTTTTCACAAAAATGGTTCAATTCTATACTTCCTACCGTTTCTATATTTTTACCTTTTCTTGTTTCCACTTAGGGCATTGGAAGCTATATTTGGTGCACCAGAGATTCTGCTTTACAGTGTTGTATTGTGGCATTAACGTCATCTATAGTTACCTGTTGCTTTCAATGCTGTTTCTCCCATGATCCCGTTTCTTGACTTCATTATCTTCCACTCAATTGCTTTTGTTTCCTTTTCCCTTTTCCAAATTGATTTGGGTACTCCTGAGACAAAATGGCTGTTTATTTCTTATTTGAATTATACGTTTTTAGCGCTATTACTTCCTTGTCATGCTCATTTGTTTCTCCCTTTCTATTTTCAGGTTTGCTAAAATTTGTCTATGATACCACCATTTGCTGTAATTCAAAAGTAATTAAGTCTACAGTTTCCACATTTGTTGAGAAACTTGTGACTGTGAAATAGTTTAGTGGGGGATAATTCCTGACAATTTGGGAGAAGGAAATGGAAGAAATACAATCACAATTAGAAAATTATAGGTCTTCGTCTTCCTCAGCGAGTAGTCCCGCCAGTAGAGTGCCATCAAGTAATTTTTTCTACCTGAGAAAACCAGGTTCAATTCGACAACCTATATCATTTGAGGACTCCCCAGAGTGGGAGGACACAGATGCTGAAGTTAGGGTGGACGAGGGAGGTGACTCTATTAACGCTGCCACAACCCCTGGCTCACCATCTACCTCAAAACTGAATAGCGGGTCGTTTTCATCCCCACCATTACCAAAAAACTTGGGCGTTGTAAGGAAGATAGCTGGGGCTTCAGTTGTGTGGAGGGACTTGACCGTCACAATAAAGGGGAAGAGGAAGTATTCTGATCAGGTTGTGAAGAGTTCTGCTGGTTTTGCATTGCCTGGGATGATGACTGTGATCATGGGTCCTGCCAAGTCTGGAAAGTCCACACTACTAAGGTCTCTTGCAGGTTTGTAGCATTCAGTTGCTCGTCAGCTTAGATTGATTATGGCACATTTGGTTTTTCATGTACTTCCAAAAGCTTGATGCTGTTACGCTGTGTATCTGTGTTTTCTTCCTCCTTAGGAAGATTGCCTTCTTCAGCTATAATGCATGGAGAAGTATTTGTGAATGGCAGAAAGACTGACTTGCCATATGGTTCCTATGTAAGTTGCTTTGTAACGTTATTTGTCGTCGGGTTCTAGTTCCTCTTCAGTTGGATCTTTTGATTGTTGTCTTTAAACAATGTGCAGTGCAGGTTTTGGAAAATTTTCTTAAAATAGATTTCTTGTAAGATGCAATTTTTTAACTGAGCTTGTTTTTTTTAATGCTTTTTTTTTTGTAAATTATAATTCAAGTCAGGATGATGAATTACAATTCTGTGCCTAGCAAAAACTGCTTGCGCATTCTAATAAAAGAACCCTTCCCTCTCAAGGAAATGAGAAGGATAAAAAGAAAGAATGGAAGGGAAAATCTTTACATAATTAATTCTTGCAGTGTATGGCAAAAATTGTAAAGAACAGCTGCCTTAGGAAGTGCTGAATGAAACCTGATTACCCTCTAAGTGATCAGACACAAGGACTAGGAATTAGGATTCATTTGGACACGTGAAAATGTATATGTGTAACTTATTTTCCAGACCCTCTGCTTTTGATTCATCACTATATGCCTGCCCTGATATATTTTGGTGAACCCAAAGTGCAACGCTTTTGAAGGCTAATTTACTGAGGCATTTGTTAGACTTGATCAAGGCATGTATATATGGGATATTCTGTCAGGGTTTCATCTTCTATTTAGGCAGTTGTAATTGTGTTTTTTGAGAGCCACTTCTCAGAGTTTGAGGGAGGGTTTGTTTTTGGTTAATTTTTTGGTTTATGGTTTCATAGAAGTTTAAATTTTTTTATTTCTTTCTTTGATTTATTGGATTTGCGGTTATTTTTGCCCTTCTTTCGTACTGTTTGAGAGTATTTCTATGGAAATCTTGGGTTGATTCTTCTCCCTTCTCTCTTATGTTTTCTGTTATTGTTTTCTTCCTATTTGGTCTGTGTGCAATCCTGGTTTACCATTGCATATGAAAGATTTTATCGCAGTTTTTAGTGATTTCAATATCATTATATCTTGAAGAATTTGCCACAAATTTATGGACTTGCGATATTCCATAATTTGTTGCACCTTCACTTGTTGCTCAGGGTAATCACTGGGAAAATTCACTCACTTGTGATTCTTTCCTTATTTTCATGGCCTGCAAGGCTAACACATTGATGAAAGCATATATAAGTTGCTGGTGATTTTTGGAATGTGTGCGATCACACTTACTGATAATTGATACTTTTTTTTCTCTTGTCATGGTTTGTGCGGCTATGTCTTGAACTTCATGGCATTAAATCGTGGAGGTGTTGTATGAGTATCTTCTCCGAATTTTACAGCCCAAAGATGGAAAATACATATGCTTGGTTTACTATCAAGTATCAAGTAATCTTTCTATTGAATAGATCTTTCAATTTCACCTTTTCCTACTTTTCAATCTGTAGAAGAAAGTAAAGGTGTAATGATTTGGATTAAACAGAAGAGGGAAAAAAGTATTAATGAAGATAGGGTTGAGGGTTCATTCAACCAACATAAACCCAATTGAGTAGATAGATTATTGTTACCTGTGGCTATAATATGGATCTCCTAGTAAACATCTTTTATTTCTTTTGAAGGTTGACTCGATCTTGGGAAGGTCCATTCTATAACCCCATTCTGACTTGGACTTAAGCCATTGGGATGGAATCCAGATCTGGTTTGGACCTCAGATATCTGGATCAATTTCACAAGGTCAACCAGTTACCTTAACTTTGTGCAGATGAAAGTATTCTATATTCCATCATTATGATGAAATGGAGAAAATGAGATTTCCTGATTACCACGTTTCATTTTTACATTAAAATAGCATTTGTTGGGAGTACCACACTGGCCAAGAATACAGTCGATAACTTTTTGATTTTGCATATTGAACGATTCATATATTTATTTTGCATGTTGAAACTGAGCTCTTTTGGTTGTGGAAATGACCTTTCACCTGCCTTAGTGTAATTTATCCATTTTATTTTATTTATTATAGTTATTAATGGTGTTAGTCTAATTGTATAGTATCAATTTTTTGGTCAACAATAGGACTCAAACCTAAAGGTGACCCTTGGAGAACATAAGGTTGGATTTTAGTTTATTGGTGATGGATAACTTTTTTGTTCGAAATTTGCTTTTGCAATGCAACCTGTTGAAGAAAAAGTCTCTCTCCGTCTCATGTACATATGTGTGAATTGGTGCAATTATTTACTGGGTTGGTGGTGGTGTTGGGGATGATGGGGTGTTTGAAAAGTGTTATTTTTGAAGATGTTTTTGCTGGAAGTATGGAAATTTGACATGGATTTTGTTTACCATATGCAGGGATATGTTGAGAGGGAAACTGTACTGATTGGATCCTTAACTGTCCGGGAGTTTCTTTACTACTCTGCGTTGCTTCAACTGCCGGGATTCTTTAGTCAGAAAAAGAGTGTGGTTGAGGATGCCATCCATGCCATGTCTTTGGGTGATTATGCAAATAAACTGATAGGTGGCCACTGTTACATGAAGGGTCTTCCTAGTGGTGAGAGAAGGCGTGTTAGTATTGCCAGGGAGCTAGTGATGAGACCACATATCTTATTTATAGATGAGCCCCTCTATCATCTTGACAGGTATTCGCAGTCCAACATTTATTTTTCTTTGAATGAATTTCTGTCCCAACCAAAATTTTTGTTGTGGAAATTACCCCCCTCCCCCCCCCCAAAAAAAAAAAAAAATCTCTGCTGAATAATGCATTGCACCAGTAACCAGGGTCAATATCTTCATATGAGAAGGCAACTATTGTTTTCTCTTCAATCTTGTGTGGCTCCACAAACTCCAATTTCATTTCATTCTCTCTAAGGAATTGCACTTTGAACGACAATACCCACAGCTTATCCTCAATTTTCTCTGTTTTTGTCGCCATTGGTTTTTCATTTTGGTCTTGCCCATCTGATCAGATTCATATGCTCAGGAAAATCTTATGGACGAGTCGGACAGATTCAAAGTTGGCGCTTCAACCCAAAGATTCAGGCTCTGAATCAGTTTCTTTCTGAATCTTGAACTGTAGAAGTCAATTTTCTATGTTGAATTTTAACCCTTATTTGGTATTCAGGATTGGAATTCTTTACACTCCCAACAATATCATGATTCGAAGATAAATATTCAGATTCTTGCTAAAATTTCTTGTCAGATTGCTTCTCTCCATTGGTGGTGCAAGCTAGCCAGAGGTAGCTAACTCATGATGAGAGAATTTAGTAATGAATTCTATGATTTATGGGGCATGGACATTGACACGGATATGACGCGATGACTCATTATTGTTGCAAAAAAGAGAACACAAGACGTCATGGACGTATTAAATATGGTAAAATTACTTCTAATTGTCTCCCGATATTTAATTATAACCAAATGTTCCTACGCAAGTAATTTACCAAAGGGAAAAAAAAGAGCAAGGGTATTCTTTTAAAAAGGTAGTTAGTATTGTTTGCAAAAAAGGAGAAAGAAGAGGAGAACCTAAAACAAGATTTTCCTAAATAAGTAATTTACCAAAGGACAAAAAAGTAAGGGCATTCCTAAAAAAGGGTAGTTATTATTGTTTGCCAAAAAGGAAAAAGAAGAGAACCTAAAACAAGCACATAGGATTTGTTACTATTTATAACTGAAAAAATAAAAAGGACGGAACCAATCAATCAAACACATTGCCATAATTCAGTAATACCGCTAGCGCATAATGTAAGGCTTAGAGCCCCTTCCAACCAGAGAGAGAATGAGAGAGATGGAGCTCAAATGAGTAAACACAGTATTCAACAAATTAATTCCGACAAATAGAATAGCAACGATCTAACATATAAAGTTTAGGACATTAACAAATAGTTTTAAAATAAAAGAAAAGAGAAAAACAAAGCTAGGGCTCTGTTTAGAATACGCAAGGGAATACATTTACATAAGAGAACAAATAAAAAGCTATGCAAATACCAAATAACTATTACTAGCCATCCCTCAAGCTCAATTCATTATCAGTTCATTCTTTTTCTCTGTCAGGCACTTCTCTCTTTGATTAATTGTGGATGGAATCTAATGGATTTGTTTCTCTCATTTCGGCCTTATTATTTTTTTTTTTCTAATTACTGCGTAGACTCAATGCTTAATATTTGATTTTTTATTAAGAAATTCAAAAATGAATTTAAACCTTTCCTAATATGACCTTCACATATCTAATGTGTCCTAGTGTGCCCAAATTAACACGAAAAACAAAATATTATGACAGGTATTGGAGAGCCCATGACACGTGTCAAATAGTGTCCATGTATGATATATGTCGGACTCAGACACACCACCTGGAGAATGGATCCAAGCTTCCCTCCACAACTATTATGTTTGCAGTAAAAGAATTACAAATGAGAAATTATAAATTAAATGCGCTATGGAAAATAGTAAATGAGTAGGGAAAGCTGATTTGCTCTAGTAGTTGTAGTGATTCCAACAAAAATGCGGTGCTTGTGTCCTTTGCCTATGGCTGCACTTCTAGGTGCAGCCTAGGATTTAAACAAATCCACTAGACAACAAGTATATCATGATAGCTGGGCTTTTCGAAGTTCCACTCATCCTTCGGCATAAAGGCCTCCATTATTTTGATACGGGCTGCAAAAGTATCAAAACTAGATATTTTACTACTGTTTCTACTCAAGGCTCATGTGAAAACTAGTCAGTGTTCTAGATGAGAAAACTCAAATCCAGAGTACAGGAATAAGAAAGAAATAAAATTCTTTCTCCCAGATCAGATACAACAACGACAGCTCTAATACTCATCCCAGAATTACCTTATAGGAGCTAAATGCCCTTCTTTTCAACTCTCAATTCACTGTAAGTGAAAGCTCAGTTCTTGATCAATTCGTAGCTTTTTTGTTCAACCGTTGATTTTCAGAGGTGTCTATAGACTATATCCTACGTGACATAAGGAGCAATTTGTGAATCTGCGATGACTTAGAATCAAAACTTTAGTGAGCAAATACTCTTGTAGCACATTCAAGTAATGGAATAAATATGGCAACATATTGTGGGATGTTTTTTGGACATTGAGAGAAATCAGAATGGTTATAGTTTGTTTTGTACTTGATCATCTTGCCGTTATATATGCAAATTGTAAACCTTTAATATATTCCCTCCTCTTTTGAGTGTTCATATTTCAGTGTGTCTGCACTTCTTATGATGGTCACATTGAAGAAACTTGCAAGTACAGGCTGCACTCTCATATTCACAATATATCAAAGCAGCACAGAAGTATTTGGCCTCTTTGATCGGATTTGTCTGCTTTCAAATGGGAACACACTGTTCTTTGGAGAAGCCTTGGCCTGTTTGCAGGTAAATAAACCTGGCTATTGGTCAATGCTTATTTGCTCCATGATCGTATTAGAAGATTTTATAGTGATAGTGTACCAATCGTGTACTTACTCCCACGCATCATAATATGTCTTCATAATGTTTCCATTGCCATCAATTGATATGTTGACAAAAGAATGGAAATAGGAAACGAATTCTTCTAATCATTATGATAATTATCAATGGAAATATTTGTCTAATTACTTTAGTCCTCTGAGCAACCAGAACCAAAGATTATGTACTCTGACTATGCTACCTTGCTTGTTGATGAAGCACTTTTCGAATGCTGGGTTCCCATGCCCTATTATGCAAAGTCCTTCGGATCATTTCTTGCGGGCTATTAATACAGACTTTGACCGGATCATTGCTATGTGTAAAAACTTACAGGTACACTCTCACAATACATTGGTTCTGGCATAAGTCATACTAGATCAGAGAGAAAAAGAAAAGCAGCTATACAGCTGTGGAGGAAATTTATTTTTAAGGTCTAGTTTTTTGAGTTTATCTTTATTATGGAATTCAGTTTGTGCAATTCCATCAAATGCAGGATTTGAGATACACGTATTTAATTCTAGATTTCTGCTTTTCTTTCTCCTACTGACATTCAAAATAACATAACAGGATGACCATGGGGATTTTCCATCTGTGAATATGGACACTGCTGTTGCGATTCACAACCTTGAAGCAACTTACAAGTCATCAGCAGATGTTGCTGCAGTTGAGACTATGATACTGAGATTGACTGAAAAGGTATTGTCACTACTACTATTGAAATGCCTTGTGGGACTCTTTGCAGGCCGCATTATTGATATTAGCTTGTATGTGGCATATCTTTTTCCAAAGTTGCCACTATAGTACTTAAAATTATGAATTTTATTCTTTCATTTTTGGGTAAGCAAAATTTGATATGTTAGATCTATTTTATCAGCTTATATCTGTTACAAAACTCAATCTCAATTGAATTGTATTTAAATTTCTTTATCTATTGATTATACTCAATTATGACTTAAAACAAGCTCTTTAAAGATGAAAAAGATTGGATTCATAAAAGGTGCACATGCGTATTTGAAAATGACCTGCACATGATGGGTGTACTTGCACAAATAATAGTAGCTCCACACATGAATCGCAAAGCGCGTATGAATCATGCTTGTGCATGCTGGCATTCAAGCTAGCGTTTGAAATCCAGAGAAGGAATTTTGACAGTTCCATGCTTTTAATCCTAGATGCGCTGCTCACCATGCCTATCTCTCTCACGCTGGAGTGCCCTCTCTCTTTCTTCTTTCTCTCCTGTTCCCACTCATTTTTTCATTAGATCTCTATCAAAATCCGTGGGTTTACCTCCTACTCTAGTGGATCTAGCTCTTCTTCCATCATTTTTCAAGGTAATCATCCTGATTTTGAAGGTCTATTTTGTTTTTCACATATTTTCGCATCTTGACAAATTTACATGATTTTTCAAAGTATTATGCATCATTCTCTAGAAATAATATTAGAATCATGCTTTGGATTGATTTATTCATCTTAACCCTTGCTGATTGATCCAGATCTACAATTTTCTGGACTGATTTCTGCGCTTTGTAGCCTTTGCATTCAAATGTTGTTCAGATAGCGTTCAAATGCCGACCATGAACTTTTTCCCCTTCTGTAGACAATTTTGAGTGGTGTAAAATTTTATGCTGTTTTGCTCTCATTTGAGGTGGTTCGTGGTACTTTATAATAGATGTCTACAAAATTAGCCGCAAAGAAGAGTGTTCCAAAATGCCAAAAAGGTGACTCGATCACTACTGGTTCTAGATTTTGGAGTAGCAATGCTGCTGAGCATTTTCTATGAGAAATTTGGTTTCGTTGTTAAGAGCAAATTTGAGGAGTTTTTCGGTAGAGGTCACTTGTAATGAGTAAGTTGGCTAAAAATTAGCATATTTGTACTATTTGGTCTGTAAGTTAACTTTTTCATTGTAGATTTATTTTGACTTGTAAGAAAAGTCCAGAAGATTTTACTCAACAACTATTTCGTTTTTTTAAATTTTTTTCATCGTCATATCGTGTGTTGATTTATTTGTACACTTTGTTTATTACTTGAATTGGTGATTCTAAATTAATAGGATTGTCATTTTATATTCCTAGCATCTAAAGGCAAATATGCTTTTACTTGTGAATATTTGCATAATTGTACTTTTGCATTATAAAGGATCAAAATTATAGTTGGTAAGGACTACCTGATTTATTTCATGATATTCACAAGCTGCTAAAGAACATCCATGCTTTTGGGCCTAAAATGATGTTTAATTATTTCATGTACAGTAATCCCTGTATTCTGAGAAATCCTTTGACCAGAAGGTTTGATGGTTGTTTTAGCTACACTCTGGCAGTACTGGTGTCCAGGAAGTTAACCGGGATAAAGTGCAAGCTGACTTATTCAAGCTTGTCATATTAACCTAACCTTAAATATGATTGAATTGGCATGCAAAGCTTTGTCTGAGCCCCGAAAAAGTTGTCATATGTCAAGCTTGAGGAGCTTGCTTTATTGCAAAACTCACAGAAAATTTGGCTGCGGAATAGGTTTTTCAAGCTTGGCTCACTAACGTGCTTTCAATGTCTAGATTAGCTTGTCTAGCTTGGCAGTTGACTACGAATATGCTTTGAAATAGGATCCCAGAGTATGTTCACGTATCTTGGTTCATTTGTAATTACCGACAGTGAACTTAATTGTTCTTTCAGTCTGAGGCGTGCAGCTCGAGCCTTTTAGTTTAGCCCAAGTACATTTTCGATTGCATTCACTATTGTTTTATGGTCTACAGGCCCTGCCATGCTATGGTTGCTGGCATCAATTTTCTTTATATTTCAATGGAGTGCAGTGTTGTGCAAGTTCTCATCAGCCTAAATTCTATGAAAAGTGGCTCCCATGATTGTTTGAGGTGGGAGACTCAAAGCCATCATGTTCCCCTGTTCATTCCTGCAATAAAAATCTAATTAGTTCTGAGTTGTGCCTTGGGTAACGTCATTGCTAAATCCAAACTGTAACGGCCGAAATTTCAGGTTTTGATGAGCTGAAGAGAAATCATAGAGATGACCACCATTGCTTACCTTTTCTAAAATTTAAACCGAGTAGTGTTGTTATGTTTATGTATGAAATCTAGCTCAACATATACAGACCATTTCCACTGTTAGACGCATCTGAGTAGAGTCCTCACATATATGTTGTTCTTGTATGTTCATAAGAGAGATCATTATTGAGCATTCTAAAGAGCTTGGGTGTATTGGGTTTAGGGTTGTGAGGTAAACGGTTGCAATTCTCAAATTAACACACTAAATCTTCTGTTGCCATCTCTCTAGTGGATGTAAGCTTTGGATGAACCATGTAAAATCTTATTGTCACTATGTTTTCTGTTTTGTTTCTGTGTGCTTATTGTTACATGTATGCTGCTGCCTCTTCCTTTTTTCTGTTGCTTTGAGTGTGATTCGTGTATTTTGTTGTCAAAATTCAAGATCTACACCACCATTCAGATGCATGCTAACCTTATACAGTCTCTTTCTGATATTTGAAATTGTAACTTGTGTGGAAAGAGCAACAGGAGTTATTTGTGCTGAGGCTTCTGGCTGCTACGCCTTCTCCTAACTAGCTTTATCCATCAATGTCGTAGGATGGTCGACTTCTCAAGAGCAAGGGAAAGGCTGGTAATGCTACAAGAGTTGCAGTTTTGACGTGGAGGTCATTGTTAATTATGTCAAGGGAATGGAGATACTTCTGGCTCCGTTTGGTCCTTTATATGCTCCTGACACTCTGTATTGGGACTGTATTTTCGGGCTTAGGGCATTCCCTTTCATCTGTTGCGGTAATTTTCTACATAAGTTTTTGCAAACATATATATATATCTATATAAGTTCTGCAAGTGTACCAGTGTAGTTATAATTTTTTGGTATCCAGTCTTGTCATTTCATGAGAAACACTTGTCCCTTTTGCAATGCTTTTGCTCAAGTGATCTATGTAACAGATGATGCATCAACAAACTTCTGCATGTATCTTTTGCATTCTGCATGAATTTAGTGGTCTTTTATTCAAGCATTCTTTTGATTTTAATTATCGACTTGCCAATGACTGCCCTTATCTCCCAACAACTCAATGATTTCGGGATCCATTGAAATTGCATGGTAGACTTGACTGAAGTTGTCTAAAATGAGAGATTTCTTTTTGACATGTGTTGATCATCATCTTATCCTTCGTTGTCTTTTTCATTTGCAGACTAGAGTTGCAGCTATATTTGTGTTTGTATCATTTACATCACTACTGAGCATTTCTGGAGTGCTATCACATACTAAAGACATCAAGGTAATGCTGTGTTTAACATCAAGATGATATATTTAATTTGCACCTATATGAGATGAGATAAGGTAAGGGAAGGATATCTAAGGTGAATCAAGAACTTAAAATGTAGGCCAAACAACGCACATTTAAGAACATGTGAGTTGTGGTTGGAGGAAAGAAAACACAATATGGATCTAGAAAAACTTAAGAGTGATATGATAAAAATGATTTAAACTTATGTTCTTGGGGATATTGAACTAAATTGAATAAAATGACAAAAACAGATTCATATACATGACTCTAATTAGTGGGACTTAAAGATTGTATTAGTATATCTATGTTATATGCTTGATTCGCATAGATTACTGTCTATCAGTCCATAATCTGCTTGATGTTGATGGCATTATAGTCCCACTTGATTCGTATGCTTTGCATTTGTTTGCCTCTTGTTCATGACTAATCCAAATGTGTCCACCTTATTCAGATATATGCAAGCGAAGAGTTGAACAGGCATTCTGGAGCATTAGTTTTCCTCCTCGGACAACTTTTCTCCAGCATTCCATTCCTGTTCCTCATTTCTATTTCAACGAGTCTAGTCTTCTATTTCCTTATAGGGCTGCGAGATGAGTTCAGCTTGCTGATGTACTTTGTGCTAAATTTTTTCATGTGCCTTCTTGTCAATGAAGCTCTAATGCTAGTAGTTGTTTCCATCTGGAAAGATGTTTTCTGGAGCATTTTGACACTAGTTTCCATTCATGTAAGTTGCACTCCGGCCGATTACCAGTTTTTGGCTTCTATTTTTTGGTGTGTATATATATATGTTCATGTGCTTGTGATTGTGTGTTTTATAAACTTAAAATTTTTTGCCATTTAGTATCTTCCCCTCGGGATTATCTGAAGATGTTAGTATCTGTCACACATGAGTTTATCCTGGATGTAGTCAAGCTAGCACTAAAATGGACTATTTGTGGGTCCCTGCATTTCTTTTGTCTTGCTATTTGAGCCGATTTCTCAAACCGCTAGAAAGGGCAGTCTTGTGTGCAGAGCTCCCAGTATACTTGGGGTCTGATAAAGGTTTGGGCCACTTTAGACATTCTATAAGTGAATTTATCTTGTATTATATGCAAGGAGCCGTTTTCTTGAATCAGAATCCGAACCACCAGGTTGGCTAAGAATTTGCCTCTCTTTATTGGGACAATGCCAACAATCTCATAGATGAAACTTTGACACGACTGAATTACTGGGTAGCTGCTGGATTTTTCTTCTTTTATTATTTTGCCAAATTATACGGCAAGATATGCTGCAATTTTTTATACTCTAATGCCTGACTAAATCGAGTAGAATGATAAAAGAGGGTTCATATAACTGATCTCACTTATTGAAATTGGAACTTTATTGTTGTTTGTGATGTTAATCCAACTATTAAGTGCCCTGCGGCTTTTCAGGTGGTGATGATGCTCTCTGCAGGCTACTTCAGAATCCGCAGTGGTTTGCCTGGACCGGTGTGGACCTACCCTTTATCCTACATCGCTTTTCACACTTACTCTATCCAGGCAAGTTAAACTGTTTTTCTTGGTCATCTCATACTCTTCTTGAATATTGATCTTCCGACTCAGATTCCCCCCCTCCCCGCGCGATGCTTTTCATAGTTTTCAGTAACAAATCTTCAGGCCCCTTGCCCTCAGCACCGCCCTACACAACTATCCTTTTTCGAAAAATTGTGTCAATTTTTGATTGGTCAAGTGATTCGTAACTTTGATTTAGGCTCGAGCCGTGTTAAAAGATTCCTGTTGGGTTCATTATACTTCTAGTTGTCAAATTTTCATTTTACCAAGTTAGATGGCTAAGATTATAACAACATATTATAATGTTTTGGACCGATCTTATAATTTCAGCCGTCTAAATTATCAAGATAAAATCTCCTCCTCCTTTTCTTTTCCCTTAACATTTGGTTGGAAAGATTGTGATTTTCAGGTGATTCTATTTATTATTTTTCAGGGGCTCTTGGAGAATGAATATGTAGGGACGAGCTTTGCGGTTGGGATGGTGAGGGCCATATCCGGATATCAAGCGCTTCGCAGTGCATATGAAATCTCTCCCAACAGCAAGGCCAAGTGGAAGAATCTGTTTGTTCTGTTTATCATGGCCATTGTGTACCGCGTTTTCGCCTTTTTTTGGCTACACATTCGTCGTTTTGGCAAACCAAACCGTCCCTTCTGTACTTCTTACACAGCCAACGTTATATAAAACTACAGTTAACACCGTCGTTTTGGCTGGGCTTCTTGTTGCCATATGACGATGGAAGAGACTGGCTGGCTATTAGTAATATGTTTTCTTCTGTGTGGGGTCTCAAAATTCTCCGACTTTATGCTTTTATTTTATTTTATTTTTTATATTAGATGATGAGCATTTATACAGTAATAAAGTTATTTTATTATGATATAGAGATCACAGGTTAAAATAAAAATTTTGGCTTGAGCCCTGAGGTAAGGTTAGTAATAAAATATTATTAGTAATATTTTTCAAAGTATGAAATATTGTAAATAAAAGAATAACAGGTTAAAAATAATTTAAATATTTTAAAAACAACAAAAGGAAAATCACCCATTTTTCAAATTTTGTGAAATGTCAAATAGTATTTATATACCAAGTCATACGCTCAGTTTTATGGAAGTTGTTAAAAATAGATATAAATTTTTATTTTATTTTAATTTTTACTCTATTTGTTCTCTCTCTGTCCAAAAAATTATAATTTTAATAAAATTAAATGTATAAATAATATTACAAATAAAAATTCCAGCTTACATGCTTTTAGGTTTTCTTCTCTCTCTCTATTTTCACAGGGTAAAGCTTTCATCAGAAGGTCACCTGCGCTCATCCGTTCGTTCTCAGTTTCCCACTTTCGAGGAGCAGCAACGGCATACGTCATTGTATACGCCATTTCGTGAATTAAATGCCCTGAAATTTTATGAATTCAACAAGTCAGACTACCAAATTTCTATCCAACACATAAAACCCACCTTTCATTTTCATCTCTCAAACTAGAAATGAAGAAGAAAAAGAAGAAGAAGAAATTTCATCAATAATACTGCCTCTTCTTTTTTCTATCCATTTATTATTATTTCACAATTGATTCTCTACTAAATCAACAATATAATTTACTAATTAATATCTATTTATAATCATTAACCATATTTAATTCATGAAAAAACTTTTGAAAAAATCTATAAACTAATAACGAAGAGACCCTAGACATAAGCATTTCATCAAATTTGTGTTGCTCCTATACTAGAATCTATGTTATATAAAACAATGCAAAACCCAATATTAATTAACTTATGTTATTCCTATTACACATGTTACATAGATACGATGTTTGGATAGAATTTATGAATTCTTCATTTTATCAAAATTTAAATTTAGTCAAATAATTCATATTAGGTTTATTTTTTCAGAAAAAATAAACTTTTTATTTTAGAAAAAACTCTCCATACTTATTACTTTT
>JAOVVI020006872.1:0-15281 GCA_028571085.2 Nepenthes alata | reverse complement strand
TAGATTTTAATCCAATGGTGGAGAAGAGCAAAGCAAATGCTGCTTCTCCTTATGGAGAAGCAGCATCCCTCGTTCCGATAGAGAGGGGGCAGCAGGTAGCGTTGATTTTGAGCGGCGAAGACGGAGCTGAGAGCTCATAAACGAGAACCGTAATTCTTGTGAGGATTTATAATAAGAAATAGAATCTTAAAAAATCATCGTTAATTTTTTAAACTAATTCTGTATTAAATAAATATTATGTTCAAATTAATAAAATATTATAAAAATAAAATATAACATCTGTTAATATTTTTACATCAAAATGAGAGATATCACTAATATTCTCTTTATATATCATTTATACTAAAAAATGACGTATCTGTTGCGTCTTTAGATTCAAATTGAATTAAAACCGATTTGGTTACCGTTCTTCCATACCTAAATCCTACACAATACAATAAAAAATAAAAAAATTAGAGAACAAACGAAAATTATTTCCCGGTAAACTCTCCTATGTTCAAGTCAATAAATTCTTCTCAAGTCAAGCGAAAGATAAAACTCGTATAAATTCGGTTGAAGATGTTTTAGCTGGGAAATCTAGTACCACTTTTGTATTTTATAGAGGGATGAATTCCTTGTCGATGTATATTCTATCGTAAGTCTTGCATAAGACCAACTTTTTATTTTAAATATCTCATTTTTTTCCCCTGCTGTTAAATGCTGGCAAAATATTTATAATAACAAGATCTGATTTTACTGGTTATATAACCACCCTGGATAAGGATGATCGGTTAGTTTCTATAATTTCATTCAGTTTTAGCCAATTTTTTCATAATAAAATGTAAAAAGTGATTTAAAAAACCCTTTACTTATTTTTTTTTTATTTGGGCTGCCCTTCTTAGGCTTTGACAATTTTCAATGGACCTTCACTTCATTCGTGGGCCTTATCATAGATTAATATAACGGTAGTGTCATCTCCATATTAGCTTGCCAAAAAATAAGTCAAAAATAACTAATTATTTCATAAAAGGATTATATATAATAAAAGTATAAATATTTAAAGTTCTTATACTTCTAAGTTTTTTTGGAATCATGCATATAAACATATCAAATATGATTAATTGGAATAATTTTTTGTATAACATATAATAAAAATTTTAATAAAATTTCGGACCCTTTGCTAAAATTCATTCAATCAGACAAAATTGGAGCATTTATTACCCTCCCCGACTGAAGTTCCAAATGGGATAAGATAAAATGCTACGACATTTCAATATCTTGAAACTTTTTTTTTTTCTTTCTAACTCTAGCTAGTACAAAAGTGAGTTCAGCTAGATCTAAGCGATTTGTGTGGTGAGGAATATGTCATAAATTAGATTTCCCTTTGGCATAATCTAACTCAACATTATAAGAAAATTTTATGGTGCAACGAGTTCAAGGCAAAAAGACCTGACCCAAGCATTGACTGAGTCTATCACCTTGCAACATCATATACCTACATGAGACAGGCCTCATAAAAAGGCCACGTTCTGGTACTTGGCTCTGCTAGCAATCCGAAGTATTTCTTTTCTAGCTAGGTCACCTGCATCATATACATCATCAGATGAGGATATACAATTTTAGAAAAACCATGTCTAAAGAAAACACACAGGCCATGATGACAAGAGGATTTGGTTGAGTAACTTCAAAACTGGGGGATTCTCCACTCCTACTACATGCCCAAAGCTTGGATTCTCACGGTTAATGTCATGAACTTGATGAACATAATGATTTTTTTATCTATGTTTCCAAAAGAAATCTGCTTCATAAATAGAACCTTTGTTTTTTTTTTGTTTTGTTTTTTTTTGCTTTTCCTGCACTAAAGTGGTTGTGAACCTTTGTTATATCATAGGGGTTGTCAACATTCCACATTTTGAAAGGCTAAAAAATGGCACTCTCAATCCGCCTGGGAACCTAATGGTTCACAGTACTTTCCACTTGTTTGCCATGGCCTCGCAAATTTTTCCAATACACCATGCAGCGCTCAACGGGTAACTCGAAACTGCAAAAAATGAAGGAAACAGGTCAACGTTGAAGTATTACAGTGTAAACTAAATCATGGAAGGTAATTAGTCATGTCTGAGTTGGGATCATGACAAAAAGACCTTCCGCACACCAATGTACTAATATTCGTGTCATGCTTGGATATTTCCATGTCAACATAATAAATTGCTAACAATTTAATAAAAAGGTCATAACACATTGCCAATAACCAGAAAATCTCATAGCAATCAAGTACGTTAAAGGCAAACATCTATAAGGAAACCATTAATCGTGATTTTGCATATAGGAGCTAACAATGTAAATGGCCCTTGACAGAGCTAGACAGATGCACAAAATCATTATAGTCAATTTCACCAAATGGGAAAAAAGGTTTAGTTATATTATTATTCTATCTATTATCCTTGTTGATGCATATATCTCCTTGTCATAAATTTCTCTAAGAGATCAAAAAATGAATAAGTCACCATCTATTAAAAGAAAAGGCATCTTATAATCCTTTTGATATTGATCAGTTTATATGCGTCTGACTACAATTAACTAATCTGAATGTTAGATGCTAAAAATTATTTTGCTTCTAAATCAGGTGGCTTCATGCCCGATAATCATGTTTGACAATCATGTTAATCTTGTTGAACTAACCCCTCAAAAATTTGCGTTGGGTTCTATGTGTGTTTGCATGTCATTTCGACAACTGCCACCCCCTCCCTCCCAGTTTAACAGGCAGGACTTTCAAAGATTACAGCTTTCAGACTATTTATTTGTTGGTATACTTACCAAAGAGTTGGATCATACAGTAGGACACAAATTGGGAGAATTTATGCCTACTCTGAATTTCCAGGGACATGCAAACAGCGATAATAGATTTCGTCATTAAGAAACATGGATGTTAATTCGTATCCCAATTAGAAGGTCTTAGATAGAACTACTTAACATTTTACATAAAAAATTTCCATTACTATATACTTTATTCTAAATTGTACATGTTTGAGCACCTATATATTTTATCACAGTATTATATGAATTAATCACAAGCCAAAATTGAGTAGAAATATTAAAAATTTATGGTCCCGCATTTGGCAATCAAACGTGAGAAAGGATTCCATTTGTTTTACTTATTACTTTCAAAAGACAACTGACAACAGATTTTAGAAATATGATCTGATGTGACAACTTCAAGACTAAGACATTAGCAGTATACAGCATCATTCAAAAAAGACTACATGGAAGAAAATTAATTTTCAAGCACGGATAAATAAAAAAAAGAAAAGAAAGGTAGAAATCACACCCTCCGTGTATAAAAACAGAAGTTGTGAAGTACTTTCCTATCCAACTAAATTAATCTAACCTTCATCAACTTTGTTTCCTATTTCAAAAGTCAGTTTATACTTACATATTCAATAAATTTGTAACAATGTTGATAAAAGGTAAAGTGTAAAAAGCCATAGCCACCTTTAATCAATGGATGAATAGGGATGGGGAAAAGCCTACCAAAGAATAGAGCCTACCAAAGAATAGAAAGGGAAGACAAAGACAAGCTTGCTATTCACCCGATTTAAAATCAGATCTTGAACTTACATTTAGCTAATTCAATAAATTTGAAAGGAAAAGTATAACAAATTCTAATCTTCTACTTTAATTTTAAAGTGTAAAATATATGTTGAATCTAATTTCCAAAATCAAAATTAAAAAATATACTTCTTAATACTTTACCTTTTACAAATATTATTCCAAATTTATCGAATTCAACGAAGATATGCTCAACTTTGGGGGGAAAAACAAAGTTGGATGAAGGTCAGATAATTTGGTTGGATACATAGCATTGCTCTAAGAAGATATAATACTGGGTTTAAATTATTAATAGTCAAGAATGACCAGAGGAAACTACTGCCTAAAAAAACCCATCTGTAAGAGAAATAAAGTTTCAGGATTACTTACTTGATATATAGTCGTCTGTGAACTCCTTGTCAATTTTCCCATGAGCCATAGCACCGACCTAAAACTTCAGAAATTAGATAGCACTTGGATAACATAAAGCAATGCAAAATAGTTTCCAGGCATACCACAAAGACAAAATTAACACCATCTTCAATAGCAGCCACATAGTCCTGAATGTTAACCAACTTATCCGAGCTATATGAAAAGCCTGATAAACAAACAAAGGATATCATTCGTGCCAGGAAGATTGGCAGATGCAGTGTTCAAATACACAGGAACATGAACAAATTACTACCTATCCTATGTGAATTGGGGGGTAAATACTGTGTCACCGGGTTCTTAATCACCCGCATAAGCTTCTCACGCTTGCCAACAGCAGTTATGCTCAGCTTTTGTAGAAGCTGTACTGCAATGATCAACAACAGAAGTAAATTATAACTAACAGGAAACATCCTGAGTTAGTACTCTGCGGTAAAAGAAGATTGTGGATAACAAATCATCATAAGTGGCCTTTGCAGATATAAATCTTCATGACCACTTAATTAGCACTTACACATGATACCAGCAAACCGCTTATATGTCCTTGGAATACGAACATACGGTTTCACTTCAAAAAGAACACCTTTCTCAGTTCTCACATACACTGCTCGCAACCTTCCAGCTTTATTAATCGGGCTATCCAGTATCATTAGAAGAGCCTGAAGGGATAAAACAATTTAGACATAACCCAAAATATCTGACACAAAAACAGATTCAACATAATACGTCCAGTACCATGGATAAAATTCTAACATTACTTGAGCATAAGTTAACTCTTGATATCCTTCATATATAATGGTTCAGATTATGCATTCAGCTTCTTAAAGCAATAATATGGTGGAGTGGGGCCAGAGGACTATAAATTCAGCAATTTCTTGGCTTTGATCTTATTATGGAGGGTTTTCCAAACAGGACTTCAACTTCCTCTCTCTCTCTCTCCCTCTCTCTCTCTCTCTCTTAATCTTAGCCATTTTCCTGCCCAAAATCCTAATTCTCTGTAGCATATCATAAAGTGTTATCAAAATTCCCTTTAGCAGGAAATAAATAAGGTGCACAACTTTGGTTACAGAAAACAACTAAGGTGCACAATTTTGGTTCAACACTAGCATCCCTTTCTGATACACAAGTGAACATTTCACCTTGTTGTAGTCTTGAGTGAAATTTGCAGCTATTCCAAGTTTGTTCCCAGTTTTGGTGCACCTGAGTCTTGTTAGAAATATGACATTTTAATGAATTTTAACGCTCTCACATCTAAGGTGAACAAAACTTCCTACACTATATTCAAGTATTGGAACGTCCAATTAATATAGAATACAATGAATCAGGAATTTACAAACATGATAAACAATGTCGGGCCTGTAATCAGCAGGATTTTTGTTGTTCTTTCTCAGGAAATTCGCATGATCCTCGGAGCTTAAGATCTGGTAGTTCTGCATTCACACATAAAACTGCATGAGATATAGCAAAATCTACAAACCCAAGTAGTAGAAATTCAAATATGGAGTAAGAACTAAAATCTGCATACCTTTCCAACTTTGCCAACTTCCAGTGAAGCCTTCTCAAGGAGAAAGGTAACCCCAGGCTTGTTTCTCTGATCTATAGGTGATATTGGAAAACCAGGCAGATCTTTCACAACACTTTCAGCTATTTTTTCATCTTCATCTACGTCAGGAAGCATGGTCCTGGAAGTTTCTGTCGCTGCAACTTCGGCCAACTGTTCTGATTCTCCTCTATCATAGTTTTCTTCAATCTTCTTTCTCTTAGTCCCTCTTACCGCATATCTCCTTGTCATTCTACATCAGCGGAAATGTATTTTTCAGGCTACGAATTCTAATAATTCACTACGTACATTCAATATTGGCTGAGATAAGAAAACAACAGCTGTCAATTAACCAACTTACCGTCTGAGATTGAAACAAATAGTATGGTACCCAATAAATACACAAAATAGGGGAGACATTTAAACAAACTCCACAATGTCATTGAAAAATACCCAGCAATCAACAGTAATTGAAAAATACAGAACAAAAAAAATATATATATATATATAATCATGAAAATAAGAAAATGGGAGAGCAATGAAAAAATAGGGAGGATTAAATAAGACAATGAAAGGGACCCAGGCATATATAAACAGACAACTCATGGTCATTAAGAAATAGAAAGGAAAAAAGTAACCCGACATATATCCCCCACAATATTTGCTTTATGTGGTTCTATTCTTCAAAGAGAATATTTCCAGCAATCAACAACAATTGAAAAAATTCCCAGCCACAATACATACACACACACACTTATAAAAACAAGAAAAGAGAGCAAACTCGGAAAAAACCACAAAGAATGAAGTAAAAACAATGGAAGGGTTAACAAATGTGCAGTAGAGGACAGAGGGAAAAAGAGAGACTCTGAGGAAAGGAAAAACAATACCTCCCTCATTTCGACAAAGGAGAGAGTCCATAAGCCTAAGAGGGACAGAGCTATTGGTGCTGGCTGCAGCTACCTTTCAAAGCGTGTGATAGAAAGAAAAGACAGGGATGATTGTGCTGGGAGGATTTTGTACGATGAATTTGTTAGTATGACAGACAAGGACAACAAAACAATGTATATGACTGGTCCAGTACACCAGTCTATAACCACAAAATCTAAACCAAACAAATTCAGATAGTTTGATGGGTAAGAGTCTAGCCATTCAAATGTTAGGTTGCATATTCAAGCACTAGGTTCAAATCTATGAGCTCTCAGCTTGTGATTATTGATGAACACTGAATTTTGTACTTTTATTTCTATTTAATTCTTGCTATTTTTTAGTAATTTTTGTATAAATTATGTGATTAAGTTATATATTTTAATTATGTAGGTTTTATTCATCGAACAGAAATTTTTGGTATAAAGTATGCAAATTAATTGCATGAAGCCTTCATTTTATCCATCAACGCAACCGATCAAAGAAATACGGAGAAGATAAGTATATTCAAATTTTTGAGAGGTTAAAATATATATATATATTAAAAAAAAGGAACAAAAAACATGAAGAAGAAAAGCTGGAGGCTGGCAGACGGTATGCGTCTGCAAGCAGCAGGAGGCGTGTGAAGGAGGAGAAGCATGGCAGATCAACAGATCAAAAAAAAAAAAAAATACCGCTAGCTCCCCCCTCTTCTCTATAAAAAGAAGCCGAAACAGAAGTAGGAGAGGAATTTTGGGCGGGGAACTGGAGTGAGAGTGGCAGCTCTGCCTTGGCGGAAGAACAAGAGTAAGAGAAGCAAGGGAGATTTGGGGCAAAATCGAGAGCTGGGCGGGAGGTATGTGATGTCTCTGCCTCGGCCGAAAGTGAGAGAGACAGAGAGGAAGGATTTGTGGGAAAGAAGAAAGTGAAGCAGAGAGCCGAAGGAGGTGAAGTAGGGAGAACGAGAGAGTGAGAGGGAAAAGACGAGTGGGGAATGGGGGATCCTGCTTCTCCCCATTCCCTGCTTCTTTTTGCTTCTCCCTTTTTAGTCATTGGATTAAAATCCAATAGTTAAAATTATAACACATTAAAAATATCATATATAATTAATTTTAAAATTTTTTTTATTATAATATTAATATTTAGTAAATATTAAGTTAAATATTAAAAAAAACTTTAATAAAAATTTATATTTAGATATTTTTATTTAATATTTTAAATTATCACCATTGGATTAAAAATAATCCAACGGTGGATATTAAAAAAGTAGGATCCAAGATCCCCTAATCCAGTGAGTGGAAGGAGAGAGAGAACAGAGAGAGAGAGATGGAAAAAGGGTGTTTTTTTTAGTATTATTATTATTATTAGTGTTTTAGTTTAGCAAGTCTGGTTTAGATCTATCCTATTGTATCGGTGAAATTCAGCTTAATATAAAGTTTATTTTCGGATCAACTCGGCTCCATTAGTCTGTATTTTTCTTATTGGTTGGTTTAGTTTTCGATTGATATTGAAGATTCGTAATTTCACATTACGTTGTGCTACGAAAATCAATATGTTATGACTAACTATCGCAATCATCTAACTTCTAACATCTAACAATTTTATTTTTTCTATAATTTTATTTTCTACATTTTATTTATTTTCTGAACTTTAGATGGCTTTGCCACTGCCGCTCTTACAATTTTATATTTATACTATTTAGTTCTTGCACTTTATTTATTGTCTTTTTTTTATTCTGAGCCTTGGATGGCTGTGCCACCGCCGCTCTATTATACTTATATTTTTGCACTTTAATTTTTGTTACTGTGGCACGGCACAGCCGCCAAAAGCACTTTAATTCACAGAAATTTAAATTTCATTATTTAATATTTCGTATCTTTAGGTAACTTTAGAGCCGTAATACAGTCGTTACGGTCACTCCGATTATCACTAATTTGATATTTTAATTTTTCTTTAATATTTTAAAAATATATAATAGTTATGAAACTAATTTTGCGTAGAAAATCAACTCCCTGTGGATATAATACCCGATTTATCGGAAAAACTACACCGAACCCTCGTACACTTACGAGGTTAAAAAAAACCATACCCATCGAGGTTCGGTCAAGTTTTTGGTGCCGTTGTCGAAGAGTTTGTATTTCTCTACAATTACTAATTTTGTAACCTACCATCAAAAAACAAAAACTAAAACCGAAAAAAAAAAAAGTTGACTTAAAAATCAGAAGAAAAACAATAATAATAAGTTCAATATATATATATATATTACGTCACAGGAAGCAAGAATGGCAGAAGAAGGCAGTGTTAACGCTGATCTCCCGAGAATACAAGAAAGTGAATTTCGGACGCTTCGTGACCATTTACATCCAGCAAGACATAGTACTCCACATTGTATTATGTTAGCTCTACATCAGTAGAACTTCAATTTCAAACCTGGGATGATCCAATTGTTGACTCAATTTCATATAATGAATTCAGAAAATCCCTACCAACATATAATGGACTTTGAAGAGGTTTGTGACACTTTTGTAGATAATGCTTGTTCTGATGACAAAATTCGCTTAAGATTATTTCCATTTTCTTATAAAGATAAAGGCAAAATGTGGTTAAATTCTCTTAAAAAAAGATCAATTTTCACATGGTTAGAAATGTAAAAAGAATTTTTGCAAAAATATTTTCCCACACATCGGGCTCAAGCTTTACAAAGACAAATCATGAGTTTTTCTCAGAAACCCAATGAAACATTTTATCAGTGCTGGGAGAGATACAAGGACCTGCTCAATGCTTGCCCATATCATGGATTCAAGGTATGGTGTATTATTAGTTTTTTCTATGAATCTTTCACTCCTCGAATGCGTCAGTTTGTTGAAATGATGTGCAACGGAAAATTCTTCAATTAGGATCCCAATGAAGCCAATGAATATTTTGAAAGTCTAGCTGAAAATGCTCAGACTTGGGATTCCACTTGTCTACCCAATTGCGAACCGAAGTCTTTTAATAAGCCTAATGAAAAATATTATTTAAAAAATTCGGATGACATCAATACTAGCTTGCCATTATCACAAAAAAATTGGAAGCATTAGAAACAAAGGAAGTTCATGCTGTATCTAATGAAAGCTCTACTGTTTGTTGTGTCTGTGATAGTCTGTCGCATAAGTCTAAGGATTGCCCTATTTTGTCTGTTCTTAAAGAAACCCTATAAGAACCAACAATTGTAATATCAAATTTAAAAAAAATCATTTCAGGGTCCTACTCAAAGAGGCAATCCATTTTCGGAAACCTACAACCCAGGGTGTAGGAATCACCCAAATTTTAGCTGGAAAAATGAGGGACCCTCCACCCCCGCACAATTTCAAGGGCTACCACTTTCACCATCACAACGCACATATCAACCTCCATACAAGAGAACATTTGAGGATACATTACAACAATTCATGCAGCAACAAAGTGGAGTGAATGCACAACAAGTCAATATCAATGCTCAGCATGCTAGAGCATTAGATGATATTCGTAACAGTATCACTCAATTAACGCAAGTTTTAAGTATTCATGAAAAAGGAAATTTTCTTATACAACCCAAACTGAACCCTCAAACCCAACTTCAAAAGGTGGGTTCAAATGGTAAGCCGAATAGTGAACAGATCCAAGCTATTTCCATACTTAGGAGTAGCCATAGATTTGAGAAAAATATAGTTCATGAAACTCCTAGAGATGATGAAGTCGTCCAGGTTGAACGCGAAAAGACATTGTCAGATAAAAATAATGTGGTAGAACCTAGTAGCGAATGTTTGAAACATAAGGAGAAAGAAAGGGAATACAGTCCGAATGCACCATTTCCTCATCGGCTTAAAAAACCCAATAATGAAATGTTAAACTCTAAAATTTATGAGGTTTTTAAGCAAGTTAAGATTAATGTTTCCATTCTTGATGCTATTAAACAAATTCCTTCATATGCTAAATTTTTAAAGGATTTGTGCACGGTGAAGAAAAGATTAAATGTCAAGGAAAGAGCATTTTTGACGAAACAAGTAGGTTCTATCCTACAATTTAAGACACCACCCAAGTACAAAAATCCTGGGAGTCCCACAATTTCCTATATTATTGGTAATTATCGCGTTGAGCAAGCATTGCTTGACTTGGGGGCTAGTGTCAATTTCTTACCATATACGATCTATCAGCAACTAGATTTGGGGGAACTCAAACCCATGGGAATTACACTCCATTAGCTGATAGATCTGTCAAAGTCTCTAAGGGGGTGGTGGAAGATGTCTTAGTCCAAGTAGACCAGTTCTACTTCCCAGTGGACTTTGTAGTGTTAGAAACTCAACCTGTTGTCAGCCCTAGTGCTCATATACCAGTCATACTTGGGAGACCGTTTCTTGTAACTTCTAATGCATTAATTAATTGTAGAAATGGTCTCATGAAATTATCTTTTAGAAACATGAATGTTGAAATGAAAGTTTTTAATGTGAAACAAGCAATTGAGCACGATGACGTAAGGGATATCGATTTTATTGATACTCTAATTGAAAGACATATTGATGAAAATTCATTGGAAATGTCCCTTTGTCGTAAGTTAATGGGAATAATTGATTTTGAAGATAAGAAAAAATGTGATGAAATCACTCAATATAGGATGGAACCAATATTTGACAGCGGGCCACTAGCCCCCATCTATTGAGCCATTAGAGCCTTTGACTTCCAAGTTTGAGCCGACATCACCGAAGGCACCAAAACCTGAGCGGAAGCCGTTACCAAAATTTTAAAATATGCATTCTTAGGTGAGGATGAAACATATCCAATTGTGATTTCATCTACCTTCACTATAGATCAGAAGAGTCAATTGTTAAAGGTGCTTACTAGACACAAGCATGCCATTGGTTGGTCTATAGCTGATCTCCGAGGCATTAGTCCCCTGGTTTGCACACATCGAATTTATCTTGAAGAAAATGTGAAACCAGTGAGACAAATGCAACGAAGATTGAATCCCAATATGAAGGAGATAGTGAAAGGAGAAGTGTTGAAATTGCTTGATACTGGAATCATTTATCCTATCTCCGATTCAAAATGGGTTAGTCCAACACAAGTCATCCCTAAAAAGTCTAGAGTTACTGTCATAAAAAATGAAAAAAATGAACTTGTGCCAACTAGAATTCATACTGGATGGCGTATGTGCATTGATTATCGAAAGCTAAATGCAGTAACTAGGAAGGACCATTTTCCACTCCCATTCCTTGATCAAGTTGTGGAAAGAGTGGCAGGAAAGGCTTTTTATTGTTTCCTCGATAGGTATTCAGGATATAATCAGATAGAGATAGCCCTTGATGATTATGAGAAGACCACGTTCACTTGTCCCTTTGGTATGTTTGCATACAAACAAATGCCATTTGGACTATGTAATGCTTCGGCCACATTTCAAAGATGTATGATGAGCATATTTAGTGACATGGTTGAGCAATTTCTTGAGATTTTCATGGATAACTTCTCAGTCTATGGAGATACCTTCAAGATATGTCTAGAGCACCTAGAAAATGTTTTAAAGCGGTGTGAAGAAAATAATCTTGTTCTGAATTGGAAACAATGTCAGTTCATAGTCACTCAGGGTATAGTGTTGGGACATGTTGTCTCTTCTAAAGAAATTGAAGTAGTTAAAGCTAAATTTGAATTGATAAAAAATCTCCCAATCCCAAAAATAGTCAGAGACATTCGTTCATTTTTAGGATATGCAGGATTTTACAGGCGTTTTATTCAATCTTTTAGCACAATTGCTTGACCCCTTTGTCATTTGTTATCGCATGATGTTTCTTTCGGGTGGACACCTGAGTGTCAAAATGCTTATGATAAGCTTAAGGAATCTTTGACCACTGCACCCATCGTGCAAGCACCTAATTGGTCACTACTTTTTAAACTCACGTGCGACGCTAGTGATTATGCGGTGGGGGGCCGTGCTAGGCCAACGAAAAGATAGAAAACCTCATGTCCTATACTATGCAAGCAAGACCCTCACCGATGCACAAATCAATTACACCACTACTGAAAAAGGAGCTTCTTGCTGTAGTTTTTGTACTTGATAAGTTTAGATCATATTTGATTGGCTCACTTATTATAGTCTATACTGATCATGCAGCTTTGAATTATTTTATAACCAAAATAGATGCAAAACCTCGACTGATCAGATGGATCTTTCTTCTCCAAGAATTTCGTTTAGAAATTCGAGACAAGAAGGGAGCATAAAATGCTGTAGCTAATCATTTATCCAGACTCACTCCTGATGACCAATTGAAGGATGACCGCCCCATAAATGAATATTTTCCTGATGAACACTTGCTTCTTCTGAATACTTCTAAGCCAAGTCAGTCGCCCTGATATGCAGATATTGTAAATTATTTGGAAACAGGTAAAGTTTCGGATAGTTGGCACCAGGCAGATAGGCAAATTTTTTTTCAAAATGTGAGAATATACTTCTGGGACGAGCCATACATATTTAAATATTGTTTGGATCAGATTGTTCGTCATTGTATTCTGAATGATGAAATTCAGAATGTCATTGCCTACTGTCACTCCTCGAAATGTGGTGGTCACTTTTCTTCAAGGAAAACAACTGCAAAAATTTTACAATATGGATTTTATTGGCCCACCATGTTCCGAGATGTTCATATTTATTGCACTACCTGTGATCGATGTCAGAGATCAGGAAACCTCACTAGAAAAAACATGATGCCACTATCCCCTATTCTTATCTAAGAATTTTTTTATTGTTGAGGGATTGATTTTATGGGGCCTTTTCCTGATTCTTTTGGATACAAGTACATTTTGTTGACAGTAGACTATGTGTCCAAATGGGTTGAGGCCATCGCTACACGTAACAATGATCACCGAACAGTGATAAAATTTCTTAAAGAGAATATTTTATCCCAATTCGGTATGACACGTGTGATCATTAGTGATGGGGGTAAATATTTTTGCAAAAAACCGTTCACAACTCTAATGAGCAAATATGGCATTGTACATAAAATTGCCACGCCTTACTATCCTCAAACCAACGGACAAGTAGAATTGGCCAATAAAAAGATAAAACGAATTCTAGAAAAGACTGTTATTCCTAGCAGAAAAGATTGGTCTTTAAAGCTTATTGATATATTGTGGGCATATCGAACAACTTATAAGATGATTTTAGGAATGTCGTCATACAGGCTAGTCTACGGAAAGTTATGCCATCTCCAAGTTGAAATGGAACAAAAAACCTATTGGGCTATCAAACAGTTTAATGAGAACATTAATGATGTCGGAACTCACAGGAAATTGCAATTGTGTGAACTTGAGGAGCTCAGAAACGATGCTTTTAAAAATGTTAAAATTGCTAAATCTAAATTGAAACTTTTGCATGATAAACACATAACTCGAAAGGCATTTTATCTTGGACAGAAAGTTTTGTTGTACAACTCACGCTTGCATTTGTTCCCAGAGAAACTAAAATTACGATGGACAGGACCTTATACCATAATTGAGATTATACCATAATCCTAAGGATGGTAACCGTTTTAAAGTCAATGGGCACCGGTTAAAACCTTTCTTCGAGCCCTTCAACTGCAATAGGCAATCCATCAATTTGGAAAATCCTCCACTTTTAGAATAAAAAAAATACAATAAAATAAAATTTTTTTTAGTTTATTATTTTTCTTTTGGTACAGTTTTTGTTACTTAACGATCATTTTTGCATGTAGACATATCAAACTGATGAATTTCAATTGATATTCACGGGACACTCTATGCTGCTCCATTGGGCAATGTTAAGAGAAAACACAACCTATATTTCTCAACTTATTACATTTCCTTTTGCATTCAGCTATGGGTTTGATGATACTCGAAATGCGCGGGTATATTCCTTTCTTCTCAACCTTTTTTCTTTTTTTATATGACAAAAAAAAGGAAGGGCTTCAAAATTGACAATAAAAGATGATTAAAAAAAATCATCATCATGAGCAATCTTATAAATTATGTCTTGAATGATTATTTTGTGATTTATAGGATTTAAACATTGACCTTTTACATTTTATAATTAAGTTATCTAATGATATCATTTTGAGTACTTAATGCACGTAAATTTCATCTTTACTTATTTTGTCTGAATATCATGTATCACCTTAATATAGTGGAGACTTAATATCCATGTGAGTCTTTGAGCCATTCTTTAATTGAGAGGGTATTTGATGCTTAATTCCATGAACATTATTGATCCCACAAAAGTTTAACAATTTCATTTTATTCTTGGCAAATAATCGTTGGTAAATGAAAATTACTAAATTTATGCAAATGAGTTACTGTTATTCACCATGAGGATGACTTTAACGGCACACTTTTGACTTCTTGAGCCTAAGCCTATTTTGTTCTTTATTCAATTATCACTTGAAACCAATTTGAGTCTATTACGTGCAGACTTTAAGTTTGCAATTATATGTTTTTTAGTTTACCCATATTTAAAAATTGACCTAGACGTGCCAAACACTTATCCTACCCAAATGCCTTATGATACAAAAACAATTGAGGAAGTTGAATAAGGAAGATCAAAAAAAAAAAAAAATGAGGGCAAGGTTAAATTTTTTATACTGTATTCCTCAAAAGAACAAAAAGAGATTCCAAAAAAATTTTTTTTAAAAAAAATTGATTGTGGAATTATATTTCTCCTTTCCTGTATTCTTCTTGGTGAAAATATATATATATGAAAGTTTAAAAAAAAAAAGAGAAAAAAAAAAGAAAGAAGAGGAGAAATGTGGAAATTGATATTTAATTTTTTTTTTATTTATTTATTTATTTTTAATTTGATTTTTTTGAAAAACAAGAGAAA
>JAOVVI020006871.1:3926-15281 GCA_028571085.2 Nepenthes alata | reverse complement strand
AAGTGGTCAACATCTGTGTTGACCGTTTTGGCTAATGGGCTTTCCAGTAAATGGGCCCGCCTTCTCCGCCAGACTGTGGACCGTCTTGTTGGGCCTCCGTTGACTTTTGTTTTGGGCCGGCCCATTTTTGGTGTACCCATCAAAAGTTATATCTATTTTATATACTCAACTGATTGAATAATTTTTTTTCTTTCTCTTATGGAGAAAGATTTTACTCATAATCAGAAACATCATCTGACTAATTAATAATTGAGATCGATGCATGTGCGTAATGTCGCTTCGAATTAATTATGAGAGGTATTACTTACAGTGTGTAACAATCGTTTCTATTTAATAATAAAATTACATAGTTATTAGGCATAAAGTCATTTTAACCGCTCTTCTATATTATCCATTAAATAATTTATTATAATTTTTTAATATCTAATTGTTCAGACTTTATTCTTTTGTTCGTGCATTTGAATGCTTCTATCTAATTAGCTTTGTAATATTTTTTATTTAACTGTTAATATTTAAAAATCTTATCTGATTAAATATTGAGTAGGTCTACTTTTTATTGTATCAATTAAATCTTAATAAGATAAATAAGTCTTGCCAAATGATAAATTTAGTGGAATGAATGAAAAAATTTAATAAGATAATAAAAATTTTAAAACACATACATATATATATTTGTGGGGTCAATCAATTCAACAGTTTATAAAATGTGGCCACCGACATATTTCTTTTGGGCATAAAAAGATAAATTAAAAAGTAATTTATCTATTTTTATTTAAATTCATAAGTCTTCTATTTTATTATAAATAAAATTCACATCATATATTTTAGTAGATTTATTTTGATCCAATTATAATGAGAAAATAAATATTATCAAACAAGCATCAATTTCCTTTTTTGTTTTTTAATTGATGAAGATCCAAATAATTTATCCTTAAATATTAATTTTAAAAATAAGCGGAAAAAGAAAAAAGGACAATACGACGCCGTTCCACGTGGTAGCCCTCCTCGTTCTCATGTACGGACCCTCTATAAGCCGTTTCTTTTGGAAAGGCAATACGAACGGTACGTTCCACCGACAATTCCCCTCCCCATGAGAATTGGGAAATTAGAATTAATTCCTTTTTCAGTTTAATTAATCATCAAATCTCAGTCTCTCACACGTGACGTTTGATGTTGAAAAATATAATTATTATTTATTTTCAATTTTAGCTTTTAATGTTTTATATATTTATTTATAAATTCCATTTTATTTTTATTAAAATATTAATATTTAATCTTAAATTTTTAATTTTTTTAACAAAATCTCTCTATTTACTTATGAAAAATTTATTATCGAGGATTGCTTGTTGGTGTAATATTTAATTAAATTCTTTATTTTTATGCATTTAAAATTAGCTAAAATTAATACGCATAATTTTACCCTTTTCTTTTTACTTTATTAAAATAAAAATTTTACCTTTGACTAAGGGACCCACAATTACGAGGCATTGGGATTCCTCCTATGCTCAGCCATATTTTATTAAATACCCAATCACATCAACCACGTATGAAAATGTTAAATAAATCATTTATTTATAATTTATAACATAAAATATATAATATATTTTATAATCTATTTATTTTTTCAAATATTAATGAATTCACACATAGAAAGTAAAACTATGAATAAATAAAACAAATAATATTATTTAGCCACATGGTCACGTTACGAGGACCAAACTGCTGTTATTTTAGAAGAATTACATGTATTTATTTATTTATTTATTTATTTATTTTTGGTTGGTGAATAATGTAGATCAAATGTCGTAGTTATTCTGCAAAATGACAGTGATGCTCATGTGCACTGGGCACTGTATTGGGCATGTATCATAATGGAGAGAAATCAATTATATTCTTTAATTTTTTTATTATTTAAATAATATCATTGGCTTTTATTTTTATAACTCTAATCTGAATTTTTATTTTATTATTACAGTAATTTTAAATAGATTTCAAGTCAAAATAATTGCATTATAGTTATATATAATATTTTTTTTGTAAGTAAAGTTATATATAATAACAATAATATTATTATTATTATTTTATATTTTTTTTACATCCCTGATTTTTTATTATGATACGGATTAAAGATCTTTTCAATCTTTCACTGTAAGTTAATTTGGATCGGGTCTAATTTTTGTTACTATTAATTTAGAATCTATACACCAAAAATTACAAACAAAATGTAAGGTAATGGCAAGAGGTTATCCCATTGTAAATATTTTGAGATTCAAATCAAAAATCTTCTGCAATAAATAGAGAAATACATGCTTGCGAGTAAATATGACGGTAATGCAAGGATGAGAGGAGTGAGAATGGGATGTGTTTGGAGGACTAGACTCGAGAGTTGCACCGTTTTAGATGGCTCACTAACTCCACCGAGAAGTGGCGGTGGTTTGAGAAAAAAAATCCGATTCTTTCATCTCAATAATTGAGGGTGAAAGATCGAACGCGTGATATCTGGTCACCGCGTTTGCTTAAGGTTGGGCTCTGCCACTTCTCCTTAGCAGGAGAGAGTATTTATAGGCTTCCTCTGTGAGGTTTTTGGAGTTGGAACCCCCGATAAGTGGTTTACCGGGATTCGTCTACCACTATTCGCTGGTGGTGGCTAGCGGCGTTAGTTGTCATGTTGCGAAGGCAAGGAGACCATCATCGGACATGAATAACGTTTGGTTTGCTACCCGTGTGTGGATTGGTTAAACGGCTGTGAAGATGGCGTGCACAATAGTTTACAGTATTAATCTTTTTTCTCATTAGCTAGCATTTTCAGAGCTGACGTGCGTATTGGTTGCCCGTTTGAGGGGCTATGTGAGCCGCGCACTGAGAGTCTTTGGGCTTCATTGGGGGTTTGGGCCTTTCTGCTCGATCGGAGTCGTGCCTCTTCGATTGGGCTCTGCTACTCTTGGCCCATTCCCGGGTTGGACCTATCAATCTATATGATATAATTTACTATATAAATTTATTTTTAACTTAATATAATATTATTTGAGAGTATACATAATTTTAAATATTTTTTATAATATTATTTTATATTTATTATGTAAACTAATAATTTATTTTCATCTAATCATAATGAATGTATATATAGATATATATTTTTTTACTGATGATTTCGTTATACTATATTTTAATTGTTCAAAGATAGTTAATTGTACATATCAAATTTCAAAACTATTAGACAGCAAAATATAAGTTTTTTTAATATTTTTATATCACGTATTATCTAATTATGACTAGTTTTTTGTATGAAATAAAAACAAGAAGTAAAATATACAATAGAAATAAAAAATAAGAAAAAAAAGTCTTAAAAAATGAACAATTTGTAATATATTTGTTTTTCTACTATAATTTCAAACAAATGCAAAATAATAATAATTGAGGAGCTTGAATCTTCGATTTTTACTACTCAATTAAATCATCCCACATTGACAAGACAAATTTATAATGAAAATTGCAGAAAAAAGATCGAAAAAACAGATTATAAAGTGACCTTCACTGCCTTCTCTGCCGGTTAGAATACCCTCCTGCAACTTCCCTTCCTCCTCTCTCTTCTGTCTCATCCCCCGCCATTACCACAGTACTTTCTGCTCTTCTAGCTTGATAGAAAGGAACAGAGGTAGTGCTTGGCATAAGCAAATGGGAGGAGGCCTTAAAATTGAAGAAATCTGATATTTGCTTTCTTCTTCCTCTGTTTCGGTATGTCTCTTCGGCAAAGTTGAAAGCCGTTACCCTCAAAAAGCCCACTTCACTCACCATCTTCCAACATTGTATAGAAAAAAAAAACCCAGAGATTTTACTCAACAATCCGCTGTGTCTGCTTCAAAACACACTGTTTCGAACCCTCTGTTTCTGCGTTAAAATCCTCTGGTTCAAAATCCTCTGTATTTTCCTCAGCATTCAGGGGGAGAGGGGAATGGATGATCAAGTCATGCAGGATCAATTGATGGGGGCAAGAGGAGAAATTGGTGGGCAAATGCAACTGATGTGGGAGCTAATCAAAGCACCTGTGATAGTGCCATTGGTGAGGCTTGGCGTTTACATATGCTTGACAATGTCGCTAATGCTTTTTATAGAGAGACTGTACATGGGAGTCGTGATAATACTGGTCAAGCTGTTCTGGAAGAAACCAGAAAAGAGGTACAGATGGGAGCCAGTACCTGACGACATTGAATTGGGGAGTTCTAATTTCCCCTGTGTTCTTGTCCAAATCCCCATGTATAATGAAAAAGAGGTTTGGTTTCCTTCTCTTTTTCTATCTAATCGAAAAATCTGATGATTTTGTCGATTTAGTCTTGAGAATTGTTTACAAAAATGTTCTGGGTTTTGTTTATTGATTTCCTTTTCCTTTTTTACTAATGTGGTTTTTGGATCAGGTTTATAAGATTTCAATTGGAGCTGCATGCAATCTCTCATGGCCGGTTGATCGCCTTGTGATTCAGGTTCTTGATGACTCTACTGATCCAGCTATCAAGGTAATTCTTCCCATCAGTGTCGTTTATCCAAACACTCCCTGAAATTTACAATTTGAACCAAAATCCAAAATTAAGGGCATGTATTTGATTTTTAAGGTGAAGTCGTCTTCAGCGTGGAACTAGTAAAGGAAAGCTAGCCTCTTTGACAGGCGCTTTTCCCCTCTTTATCTTTTTTCTCTCCTCCTTTTCTCCGATGGGATGAAATAGGGTATTAGGGTTTTGACATTGAATTCAAATTTCCCAAATGAGTATACAATTGAATTTGATAATCTAAAAATTGCATCTTCAAAGTTGGCTATGATTGGTGCTTTTTTCTTTCATGGTTCCTGAGAAAAGTAAGTAGGCCTCTTTCTCACCTAATCTTCCAACCCCAACTTACATACATCTAAATCTCACTGAGTTTTGATATGGGCTTTTCCTTGCTGGCCTTTTTTTTTCTAATTTTTATAATTAATACCGCAATTAGGCTAATTAAGATGATTATTTAATAATATAATCCCATCTTATTTCTAGTATAAATCATTCCTTTTGTTAACTAATAGATAAATATTTCGGACATCATTAAAACATAATTTGCATAAATCACTCATATAAATAGATAGATAACAATTACCCGATAATATCTAGTCCCATCAATTATAACAAATCATTAATTATATTCCATAACTGGATTACTTTCTTAATCAATATCTTTATCCCACTAGTTGCAACCGACACCACCTTTTAATTAAGCTATTCTCATCGTGGAATTGCACATAAATAAGGCATTTCTTTTAAATCAAAATTGAATTTTCTTTTTCGAAATTTCTAAAAACTTTATAAATTATACAAACGTGACATTATATGGGCGTTGGGTGAGTATAAATTCATTGCCCCCTGCCAAAGGTCGATGATTAAATTGTTGGCTTAAATACTTACCAAAAAATAATGACATCTGTAGGACATGGTGGAGCTGGAGTGTCAGAGATGGGCTGGCAAAGGCCTTAACATAAGGTATCAAATTAGAGAAAATAGGGTAGGCTACAAAGCCGGTGCCCTCAAGGAAGGACTAAAGCGAAGCTACGTTAAAGATTGCGAATACGTAGCCATCTTTGATGCCGATTTTCGACCCGAACCCGACTATCTCCGCCGAGCCATCCCCTTCCTCATGCACAACCCTGACATTGCTCTGGTTCAGGCTCGTTGGAGGTTCGGTAAGTTTATACGAGTCTTTTAGTCGTATATTTTAAGATTTAATAGATTATACGTGATTGTTTTCTTTTATTTGATCTAACCCAGTAGTTAAACGTGCTAAATATTTAGAATATTATATGATGTAGTAAAAATATAATATTATTAAGAAATATGTAATTATTTTACATTTGAATAAATAATTAAATTTAATGTAAATTATATTATATTATATATTTTTCAATAATTAACGATATTACAGTGTCGGTGGTTCCATCGGTATATTCCTCGAGCATCTGTGCACATCGAATAGCGAAAGGGTAAAAACGTCATTTGGACGGTGGGTCCCACCATCCGTCAATCACGGGCACGGCCCTTTGGCAGACTCAAACCCGTCCTTCATCGCACACATGCTTGACTCTGGGCCTCTATTTAAGTACTAATTTTAACCAGTATTAACTGTATTTTGTTATTATTTATTTAAAAATAATAATGACATCATTATAAATTCTTACCAAATTTTCTAAATACGATTAGGAAAATCATGTTAATTAATCTCCGAGAGCATTTTATTAATTATCATGTGTGCGTCTATTTAACAATGATGGCAACTTCCTTTTTAATGACGTCATTTTTAGAAAAGGATGAAATAGTAATATCTAGGTATTGATTAAGCCAACTGAAGGGTCATTTTCGTAATTAACTATAAGCCAACTGAAGCGTCGTTTTCGTTTTCGTCACTCGAAATTTTAATGAAATCAATTTATTTATGAAAAAATAAAATGTTTAATCAATTTATAAAGTTTGAAGGAAATGACGTGTCAAAAAAGCTATTCTCCGCCAGTGATTGCAAGATAATACCTTAATCTTAGGGGGGCAGGTTTGACTTTTCACTTCGATAGAATCGATCTCCCGTTACGTCCATCTGGCCGGAAGCCCGGAACCTGGCGGATATTTGGATAATATATAAATATATATCATTTTATAATATTATTATTTATTAAAAATATGATATTATAATTTTTTTTGAGTTATTTTTATAATTAAATTTATAGTTATAATTTTGACTTCTAAGTATATTAATAAGTATATTAAATTAAATGTGAGCATGTTACACATTGTATTAAGAAATGGAGGGAGCACGTGTCTGAACGGCAGTTGGCAAATGCCCACCACCCACCTCCTGCACTTATTATTATTTTTTTTTTTAATTGTCTCGCCGACACTTTTGTCTCGTGTGTCCATATCGAAATTAATTGGAAATTTGGTGATATTGAAACGGTAATATTTTATAAATATTTAAAAATTATATTTATTGAAAATGTTTTTCAAAAAAATGAGATTTAAGGTAGTTTAAATATTTAAATATACGTGATAAAAATAAGTATTGTTGAGAAAATATTAGTTATAATTTCAGAAAAAAATAAATGAATAGATCTAAAAAGTAAAGTGTCTAATAAAAAAATCACTTAAAATTTATTTACACTATAAAAGGATATTATAAATAAATTAATTAATTAATTTAAGGTCATATTTATTTACCGTCGGAAGGAGTTGAAAATACAAAGACCGGTGAGAAGGTGAAATTACTAATATGTCCCTGCTGTATTGACAGTGAATTCGGACGAATGCTTGATGACGAGAATGCAAGAGATGTCGTTAGATTACCATTTCACCGTGGAGCAGGAAGTGGGGTCCGCGACTCACGCCTTCTTTGGCTTCAATGGTAAATAAGCGCTCCTTCCGTACCCTTTTTGTTTTTGTTTTTATTTTTATTTTTGTTTTTTCTCATCCGATAAAACAGACTTTAATTAATTATTTTTTATTCATCCAAACATAAAATTTGTTGAATTTTTTTTTTTGAAAAATACATTACTAGAGTTAATTTTATTTGACATAAAAAAATAATTAATAATAATTTGGACCAGCTAATTCCCTAAAAACCCCCCACCTTATCTGAAAGACAGCGGGGAGGACTGCATTGCATTGCAAAAAGGGTTCAAGTGTACTGCATTGCATTAATTATAATAGCAGCTCACTGCCTAAGCCTAGTGACTGTTAACCCCCTATGCTTTTCTACACTAATGCCCCTTTATCTATAAAAATACAATTTTTTAAAAAAATATTTTTTTTATTTTACCCGTATAAAATTTTTTTTTTATATTTTTTTAACATTTATACCGTATGAAAAATAACTCAATGTCTGTTCTAACATAACCGAGGCTTAAATTGTAAAAAATAACATCATATTTTCAAAACTACAGTCATTTTTTAAAATTTTATTATTACTCAATAATAATCAACAATATTCATTAATAAAAGTTTTTACCACAAGATTATACCACGGCGGTCATGATATCCTAACTTGCCGGTTACTAGCCAACGATACTCGGAGCTACCACCGTCGATTGCCATACACCATTCTAATCATCGTTAATGACCGATCAGCGTGGGACTCCTTAAACCACTACCATAGGTTGCGGACCGTTGACATCCCGATGCGATTGATAGTCACCGGGTGGCTTTTGGCCACCACAGACATTTGTCGACTAGCACACTTTGACCTAAACGATTACTATCACCGTTCATTGACATCATTGATCCCCCCCGCTAGTCGTAGGCCGAGAAAGCCTCGGGTCATCCTATCAGCCACCAAACGGCTTGTTTTGAACCCATCCAGTTAGTCGTTGATGATGGTTGCTAACCATTGAGTCCTTGACGACATCGGTGGTCCATGACCATTGGCATCCCTAACCACACCACTAACACAAAATATCAATGTATCAAAGACCAAATGACGGTAAATATAAATATTTTTTTAGCTGTAAAATATTAGGGCTGTCACAAAAATCCAACCACTATCAATATCAAAGATATCGTCTATCGTTGTATTGATTTTATGTGGTGCTTCATATTTTTTTCATCTCAAAATGTTAGAAAAATGTTTTGATAAGTATTTATTTTTATAAAAATTGTAAAATATATACATATTCTTTTAAAAATATTTATTACTTTTAATAAATATTTTGGATGTATAAAAGTAGCATATGTTTATTTTTATTATATGCCTTTTGAATGTTTTATTGTATCTTTAGAGTTGGGACCAAGTTTCGGGACCAAAAGGTCTCCGTTGGGAATCACTCTCGTGTGGAAGTCCTTGTGGTCAGGAGACTTGGACGGAGCACGTATATGCTACTTTAAGTAGAAAATTTTCGATCAACATAGTTGACCAGAACATTCTTGATGGTCAACCTCTACCGGTCAATATGTTAACCGGTAACAGTTGTAAGAGATAAACTATGCTAAAGAATCGGGACGAACTATTTCGACCGGTCAACGGTGTGATTGACGGGCCAAAATAAGACAATGGTTAATAAAGTTGACAGACTGAATTTGAAAGGTCTGAATGACTGTCATATCCCAAAAGGTGTACAGTTGACCTACCCAATTGGGTAGTTGGTAGGCATCATCCTTGGGACTCCAAACGCTGATCAGTTTGCAGGAGCAGGCATACGCCGCTTGCTGCAGGACAGGGCGTACGCATACACACATGCAGACATTAAAAGTTGAGCACCAACCACCAGCTGGGCTATGGTGGGGGACGCATATATATATGTGTGTGTATGCATAGTAAAAAAAAAGCAGCAGTGAGAAAAATAGAGGAGAGAAAGTGAAAAGAAAGAGGACGGTGGGTGAAAATAAAGTATTGAAGTTTTTATTTACCTTTGCTCTATTCTTGTTTTCGCCTCCTGTAGTTTGTGTAATAAATTCTCATACCTAGTGATTTTTGTGAACTTAGTGTCCCATGATTTTTCCTTATTTCAGAAGGATTTTTCACGTAAAATATTTCGTGTTCATTTCTCTTCTCCGGCTTCTACTTCACCGTGTGTGTGCTTTTATTAGTCGGCCGTCCATTCCAACTAACAGGTGATTGTTCATGCATTCTTATCAGTAAGCCGCCCATTGATGCCAACAAGTGGTATTAGAGACTGGTTAAGAATTTCATCTGAATGGCGTCATCATCCTCAAAGAACTTGCTGTTTAGCGTAGAATAGTTTAATGGGTAGGGTAACTTTATCATCTGGTAGGAGAGAGTGAAGAACATCCTGACTAGAGAATGAATAATAAAGGTACTAAAGAAGAAATAATATAAGCCAAAAAACCTATCAGTGGAGGACTGGCAAGATAAACGAAATCTTACCAATTGCACTAATAAATTATGCCTGGCGGACAACACGCTCCAAGAGGTCCTTGGCCTGATTGATTCGGTGGAGGTCTGGGAGAAGTTAGAGAGCCGATATAAGTTCAAATCCTTGACAACCAAGCTACATATAAAGAAACAGTTTTATAGTTTGCAGTTGTCAGAAGGTGACAATTTTGAAAAACACTTAGACGAGTTCAACCGGATTGTGACACATATGACGGCCCTTGACGAGAAGATTTAGGAGGAGGACAAGGCGTTGGTTTTACTAGCGTCTCTACCAGCTTCTTATGACCATATTGTTACGACGCTGCTATTTGGAAAAGACACTCTCAAATTGGACGAGGTCATTACTTCCTTACTCATGAATGAGTCGATGCGGTTACAAAGGGTCTCAACGTATTCTCATAGTGAAGTAGTTGTGACCGAGTCTAGGGGAAGGAGTAGAGGATGAAGCCAGAAGTCTAGAGAGAAAGGACGCAGCAAATCTCGATCAATATATCAAAACCTTGAGTGCCATCATTGTAGCAAAAGGGGCCATATTAAGAAGCAATAATTCAAGTAGAAGAGTGAGAATGCAAAAAAAGAGAAAGAAGAAAATGAGCGAGGTAAAGACAAGTCCTTCGTCTCAGTGGTCATAGGAAGCGATCTCCTCTTGACATGTGGAGAGAACGTGGCAAACCTGACGGACGAGGAGTCCGGTTGGGTGATTGATTCTGGTGCCACCTTGCATGCCACGTCTAAAAGGGGATTGTTCACATGTTACCCTCCAGGAGACTTTGGAGTGATAAGGATAGGCAACGAATGAATATTCCAAATTATTGGTAAATGTGACGTTGTACTGGTTACCAATAATGGGACGAAGCTGTTATTAAATGATGTTCAACATGTCCCTGACATCAGACTCAATATCATCTCAGCTGGTCAGCTCGATGATGAAGGTTATTGTAACACCTTTTGTGAAGGTAAGTGGAAACTGACAAGAGGATCTTTGGCAGTGGCAAGAGGGAAAAAGTACTCCGGCCTGTACATTATAAAGGCGTCAGCAGCTGTCGGAGACGTAAATGTTGCAAACAACAAGGAGACTGAGGATTTGTGGCATAGGAAGTTGGGCCACATGAGTAAACGCAGACTGCATTATCTGGTCAGGAAAGGCCTTATTGCCGGAGTAAAGGAGGAGGGACTAAGGGCGTGTCCTCATTACCTGGCCGGCAAACAAAAAAGCATCTCACTTCATGGAGACTTGTCCGCTCCAAAAGCAGAATTATTTGATCTCGTTCACACATATGTGTGTGGACTATTCAAAGAGAAGTCATTTGGTGAAGTTCAATATTTCGTCTTTTTCATTGATGATTGTTCCAGAAAACTGTACGTCTACCCATTGAAAACCAAGGACCATGTCCTCGATATATTTGAGCAATTTTATGCTCTTGTTGAGCGACATACGGGAAAAAAATGAAGGTCATTTGAAGC